>VZTL01028981.1:59532-156419 GCA_013400535.1 Scopus umbretta | reverse complement strand
GCCCCTGCCCCCCCCCCCACCACCACCTTCAGGAGTCACCAGCGTAGGACCATGGGGACCTCATCCCTCTCCATCCTCCTCAGCAGAGCTGGGGCAAGGTCACCTGTGAGTCACTGCTGCGCGTGCGAGGCAGAAACAGGAGATACTTGCGTTCCCATGTCATAGGGGCTCCTGCCAAGTGCTGCACATCTGGAACAGCTGTAAACAAAGCAGGGGAAGCTGGAGAGGCACAGCAGAGAGCAGCTGGGGGCAGCAGGGACCTCCAGCCTCGCAGCAGACGGGTGGGGGGGGAAGTGGTGGAAATAAATACAGAACCACCACACGGAGCCCAGACGCCCAGGGCTCAAGCGTGTTCCCCCGCCGCCTCTTCCTGGAAGCCCCTTGGTGTGCCAGGGCATCCTCCGTGCCAGGTGAGCAGAGGCAGGAACTTGCCGTGGGCATACGGCCTGCTGCACGGCTCTGCCTGCTGCTCCGGTTCCTAGAGCCACTGGCTCACCAAGCCTCCTGTGACAGGCCCCAGTGCCACTTGCCATGTCCATGGCCAATCATTGCTTCACAGATCCCTACCTGGAAATCACATCCTCCAAGTTTCATTGATAGCACCAAATCTATTTCTCAGTTGCTACAAGCACTACTCAAGGGCAATGCAGTCTCAATGGAGAGGTCACGGCTTTGGTATATGGGAGTCTGTACAATGCTAAACCGTACCTGGAGAAGCTCAGAATACAGTTTTCCAAAGCTGAATATTCCCCCAACCCTGAATCTCGAAGCAACACAACTTTAATTCCCTAGATTAAACGTTCAAATAAGGAAGAACACCCCCCCGCCAAGAGTCAGCTCACTCTTCCCTAAATATAACAAACAAGAAATAAGCACCATGTTCCTTTTTACAGCTATGTGCAAGTTACACGCAAGGTAGAAAATAGTGCACGGTACTGGGGCTATTTTACAAAACACTTCACACATCTAAGTCACCATGTGCACGCAGAGTGGCTTTATTCTGTGCATCACACTGAGTGTCAGTACCCACACTGACAGCAGGGCAACGCAGTGCCCAGAAAAGTTAAATGTTCAATGTCCCACTGCAGGCTCTTGGCAAAACTAGGAAGAGTACTCAAATATTCAAGCTCCTGTTTCAATATCTTAATTACATAATTAGCCTTGCTCAAATCAGGTCATGTGGCATTCAATCCAGCTTCCTTCGCTGTCCTCATGCTGTCTGCGCTACACAGTTCTCGCATCAAGGCAGCGTACAGAGCCTTAAATAATCCCTGAGTGCAGCAGAGGCTCAGCTATGGATGGTGGGACACTCAGCAGGAGCAGTGTCTCCAGAGCACCTGGCAGGTGATCCAGCACAGGTACTACTCCCATCGACACCTCTTTGTACAAAAAAACACCCCCTCCCTCCTGCTCTCACAGACCAGAGCTGGGACCTCCCCAGGCTGCGACCCCCAGCAACCTAGTGCTGGGCCAGTAGCTCCATTTTCCATAGCTGGGCAGATCCCCCTCCAGGCACCACAGTTCTAGTAGCTTTCCTGGGCATCCCCAGCAAAGCCAAACCTCAGCCTGGCAGCCCCACTTAAAAATCTGAGAGCCCTGAGGAGGGAAAATAGGTAAGGGGAAGGAGCTGGAAAGAAGAGACTTGCATGGGAAAGTGAGAACCACTGATCCTCTTTGGATGGCGTGTGGGGTAAAGCAGCTTTTAATGAGGGTGTTCAGGGCTCAGACTCGCCCCCTTCCAGACACACCACTGAAGAAAGAGCCGAGACAAAGATGACGAGCCCTGCTGCTGTGCCCTGCTCAGCCTCGTCTCTCATAGCAGCCTGGGATGGCTGTAGCTGGCAGTCAGGCCTGGATGGGCCCTTTGTTCAATTGCTTTTCCATGCAATGAATACACTAAAGCTTTAGATGAGCCATATCCTTTTCCAAATAGTAAACGGGAGTTCTGGATATGCATCCAGATACCACTACTCACTGTTCCCCTCTCCTGGTGTACAAAGTCCCCATGGTGCGCGGAAGGGCAAGGTGAAGTGCAGGAGGCCTGGGCAGGGCAAACCTGTGAGCCTGCCCAGCATCAAGTACCACCCTCACCCTAGCAATCCCGCAACCCTGCTGGGTGACACAGGGAGAACTTAGCCCTCCTCTGAGCAAACCACACTATACAGGGGCTGGCGAGGGGAAAAGACCCATCGTCATAGCCGTGCCAATGCCTTGGTCAATCCTTGCACCGAGCGGTCCAAGAAGTGCAAAGATCCAGCAACACAAGACACCAGCAGAGCTGCATCTCTCCTGCCCCGTCTTCTAAATCCCGCTCACCTATTGCTCCTCTCGCCATTCTTTACCAGCCTCGGCAGGAGAGTGGGTAGAGAAGCAGGCCTGGAGGGCTGTGGGCTCTCCTCCCAAAAGCTCTCTGGCGCTGAAAAGCAGCAGTACAGCTCCAAGCCTCTCATTTCTGTGAAAGCCTCCCTGCAGCTCCCCTCTTCCCTGAGGACAAGCTTGGCTCAGCACCTATGATTAGTATCAACTGTACTTTCCAGGCGGGGTAATTAGTTCAGGTGAGGCAACTACCGACAGTTGGCTGCTGTGGCCCCTCTCTTGGCAAGCACCCGAATCCCAAACAAGCAGCTCGCATATCAAAGGGGCTGCCCGCTCCACAAATGGATCCACCCTGTGCATCTGCCCCGGCCCCGCAGCCCCACGCTAGGGGTACCAACAGCTTTTCCTGCTAGAGACCAGGGCAACCTGGAGGGCTCAGCACAGGTCGCTAGCAAGAACTTCCTGTTTTCACAGCTAGATTTTACGTACCCAGAATAGCTCCGTACAGTGGAAAAAAGAGTCACTGAAGCGCTGTGCAGGTGGCATGCAGAGCCTTGCACAGGGTGCACACAATGATGCACAGCATCTGCTCTTCCAGCCAAGAGACAGAGTGCCAAGGCGTCACGGAGGGAAAACAATTGCCTAGAGGTAGGCGGAGGATGCGAGCTTCAAAAAGGGAACTTTACCAGGAGAGGATAAGACAGTTAGCACTGTGCAGAAGGGGAAGGAGCAAAGGCCAATTCATATACCAGACTAAGCGTATCAGCACAGTCTAATGGGATCCCAAGTAACCTTCCAAGTGATGTAGCAAAATAAAACACTTAAGCCATTGAAAACTAGACTGGTCAAAGAGCCCCACTGAACAATCCCACATTGTCCAGGGAGCCAGGAAACAGATTTATTAGGTCACCCAGGCCATCTCCAGTTTCAGTGAAATTGCCCTGTTCTAGGGATGGTTCCAACTCCCTCCTCTGGCACTGCCACTGTCCTTCACTGGGCAGCAGAAACAGCAGGAAGGGGAGGGGAGCAGTCAAGAGAAAGATCTCACTTTTTCAAGGTTCGGGAAAAGCACTGAGGTAGGACACTTCCGTTGTGCCAGGTATTTCCCAGTTTGGATTCCCTTGGACTGAGGCTGCTCCAATGGAGAAACAGAAACACACCCCTACGGCTCAAACAGCAAGGGGCCTGCCAACAAGATTAGAGCTTCAGTTCCTCCAGCACTGAGGGATTCGGCTGCCAAATGCCTGACGACTCTGCACTAATTCCAGGGTACGCTTCCCAAGCCCCTCTCTAAGGCTCAGAGTATGGGTGTCTTTGCCAAGCAATAATGCTCCTGACACCTGAATGGGTTTCCCCTCCCCATCTTTTAGATCCCCAGTCTGGCAGCTTGTTGTTTACCAAGGAGAAATAGTATCGCAAACCTCTCAATCCTTAGAGCTGGTGAGATGCCCGTGTTTCCGGAAGCACAGGCTGCCACAGCACCCAAACACGAGAGCCACTACAAGGCAGAATGCCACTGGAACTGCAGCCAGAAGATGCCAACATTTTGGGCACAGCTCAGCCTCAGCTCCTAGCGGCTACCAAGCACCAAACTGCACTCTGCATCCAGTGCCACTCACCAGGGCACCGTTCCTAGTCCAGATCAGCCCAGATACTCAGATTTCTACGTGGATAAAAGCATCTACAAAATACCTTCTAACGCTGCATAAGCCAGCCACCCTTGCAGAGCTGCACCCTTTCGGTCAGGAGGGAGCAGGCGTTAGTCCTCACTGAAGTGCTGGGAGCATGCTGCTTAGCGCAGCCAGCCCGCTGCTTTTGCAAAAGGAAAGCAGCAGCTGCAGAGGGGTTTGAATCTGTTCCTAGCAAAGTGGTGCAGGAGGGCCTGGGGAATTACTCAAGGAAAACAACCATTCCCAAGCAGATACCTCCAGAGAAGAAAACTTGTAGGAAATGCTAAAGCAAGGATGTACACCTCCCTTTCCCTGTATTTCTCACCAACTGCAAAACACCCTGGAAGCTCACCTGGGGAGAGAAAATATATAGCAATGGAAGACAAAAGAGTGTCTGATTGCAGTCACAAAACCAAGACAGAATCATTTACTGGTTCCACAAGGCTTGAGGCGTAAGTAAGCTTGTTTAGTTTTTCAGCCCTCAGTGCACTTGTAACGAGCCAGAGCTTGTGATGACAGTTAAACCCAAATTACATCAAGAACATTTAACAGTTTCAAACTTGCCTAGTATACACAATGAGTTCAGACACACTGACTCTCTCATCAAGAATCCAAATTCAGCACAAATGATTTAGTACACTGGATTAGTCTCAAGTGTAATGACTAACTCCTAGAAACTTTTACACTATTTTTAAATCCCGCTTGTCAGGGCAGCACCTGGAAATGAAATGAGAATCCCAGGGAGATTTATCCCAAAGACGAAAATTAAACAGGAGCACCCTGCACCTTCCAAGGGTAGCTGTGACAGGCTAGTGCCACCTGGTGGGAAGCTTTTCTCCATCCCCCTTGCTCAGTTTCATCCTTTCTGTTCCATGTTCCAGCTTTCCAGAGGAAAGGAAAGAAGCAACAACCAGATTAACACCAGAAAAAGCAGAAAGGGCTGGGTAGCTCTTTCAACTATTCAGGCCTCAAGATTATCTTCCAGGTAACAGGCCAGGTCACCCTATACTTCAGTCAGCAGCTTCTCAGCTATTGCAAAGCTGAGACTGACTGGACAGATGGAGGCTCATCTGCAAGAGGAATGCAAAGACCAACACCAACATACTCCACAACAACCTGCTCATTATTGAGTTGGCTTACAAGATGAGAGGTAGCGTATCGCCATATAGGCTCTGGAAAGATGTTTGTCCAGCTCCAGCTCCTCACACCACCCTAACTCTGCTAGAGACAACCTCCTCAATTGTACTGAGGCAGCATCAGGCAAGGGCAGGCCGATCACCTTCACCAGCTTCAATGGGTGGTGGGAACTCGGCTGACCAGTTTTGTCTATAACCGATTAGGGAGAGAGGGGTCACACAAACTGTGCCTACTGAGGAGGTGGTCACTCCCACAAGAGGGTCAAAACCAAGACAGGCCAGAAACACTAACACCACACCCCAGGGACAGGAAGAGGACCAACTTTCCATAGATACATTCTGATCTCCTTAATGAGCAGGAAAGCACAGAAGTCCCCTGAGATGAGGGCCCTTTGTTCTTAGGTCTGCACAAGCAGCAACGCTACAGCCCCAGTTTGACCACGCTGCGGCCTGCACAGAAGGATGCAGTGGAAATAGCTAGAGCTACTCTGGCAGCCTCGTACCGGTGGAAAGATTTCCTTCAACCAGCCTAAAGGCAAGGCCTCTGAACCAGGACACTGCCAGCTCAGGACAGAGGAGGTGGGCTGCAGACAGACACACAGACAAGATTTTGGCATAAGCCCTGACAAATCAAGACTGATTGGTCCAATATCTCACCAATTTGGCAAGATTAACAATGTCTACACACATGAGCCAGCAAGACACGGTCGACTCCCAGCAAAACCAATTCCATATAGGATATATTTATTTTCATATATTTAACACCGAGAAGACAGCCGTTTTGATGGGAGACATCTTGCCCCTAGTGCACAAGACATTCAGAGCCAGAGGGAACCTGTCACAGTCCACAGCTTCACTATTTGCAACCTGCAGGGACACATCCTAGAAACGGATCCAGTACATGGCACTGCGGATACGGTTGTAATCCAAAAGCTGTTCAATGGGACCTGAGTGAAGAAAACAAGAATTAGTCACTGGAGATGTAGTTAAAATCCCTGTGCAGTTTCCCATGGTCTTAAGTCAGATGGTGGCAGAGCAGACTGTGCTCACAATCCAGAGCAGCTACGTACAAAACCAGGCAACTACAGCTCAAACCTGCATCAGGAAAACCAGCAGATACCATCTCCTGACAGAGCAACTGTTACTTGTTTCCTCAGAGCTAAGTTGTTTCCTCGCCCTGCTCCACAATGCTCAGTATAGCTCCACATACGGGTATGAAACACAGGGAGCCATCAAGTCACAGAGATTTTGGCTACTTCATTCCAACTTCCTGTTCAAAAACAGTCTCTCTTTTTCAATCTGCTCTGCTTTGAAGGCCAGAGGAAACAGCTGCATGGAGGAGGGGAATCCACAACACACAGAAAGGAGGTTAGCAGAGTGGAGCTGAGCTGCTCAGGCAGGTTTTTCGAAAGGAATTTGTCCTTGGCCAGACAGACATGCCAGAGCAGCACAAGAGAATCAGGTCCCTTCACTTCCCTTACATAAACCACCATGACCCCACGGTAAGGACACCTGGCAGACACCACTGGGCTCACACCCAGCTATGGGACTCCCAATCTTAGTCTCAGCTCCACAGGAAGTAGAGAGGTGGGAGGACAGCCAGCAGCTCGCCGCCACTGCATCTCCATCACCTGCAGGTTTGATCTCCTGGCAAATGTGCCTTGGCACATCTAATGTGCAGAAGTAGGAGGATACCAGCAAAGAACCATAGTGGTTAGGAGGTCAGAACAGACACACGATAAGTGCCTACAGCACACTTCCACTCAGCTCTTGACCCCTTCCTGTTTTTTGAGCTACCATGTACCGATTGCCACATACTACTTACCGACTGCTGCAATTGCCGGGCATTTGTCATAAATGTATTTACTGCAGACCTCTCTCACCATTCTTGCATCAACAGCCTAATAAATATCAAACGAGTAATTAATGACCCTTCTAGCAGACCTGCATTTCTCAAAGCTGGAAGTTACTGTTGCCATTACATATCAGATCATTTAAAAGATATTGTCAGACCCTTGGGGGCCATCTGCACCAACTGTACAGCTCTTGCCTGCAAGGATGGCTACTGTTCTACGCAGCACATTTTTCTGAATGTACAGAAGACATGGCAGTCCAAAATCTGAAGCCTGCCAAGGGATACAGTGGCTGCAGAATCACACAAACTAGAAGTTGGCCACCTCTAGGGAAACTGTTAAAGGAATCAAGTTGTGCTGCGTAACACAGGCATATACCCTCTTTCTGGGCTGGGCTGAATCCAGCCACAGGGACACAGGATACAATGAGCCTATGCCAGAGATTCTGACATACTTATATCAGTGTCAGTGAGCTGACCGCCTCAGACTCCAGCAGCTTGACTAAGGGATAAGTGAGTCTCATGTTACTGCAGCAAACCAAGGCCAGAAAATGCTGACACCAACCGTGCTCAGGTACTCCAACCAAAACAGATACCTACAGCAATCCTGGCATCCCATTCCTCCAGAGGGATACGGCGTCCATAGTTTAAGAGATGGCTTCCAATATTCTCACACACTGGTGTAGTACCTAGATGTTGAAGATACCACATGGTCAGCACAGCAGAAAGGCTTCCAGAATTCCACAGCCTGACCGTCAGCCAAAGCAGACAGGAGCAACTCTAGCCATTAAACCGGCTTCTAATGAAGTACCAGTCACAGTTACCACTCTAAGGAGCTCTGGCAGGAGTTAAGCAATACAAAGATTGCTTCACCAGTCTCCAAAGCGTTACAGCCAAAGCAGACCAGTTTGAGGGTCTCAATTCTAACTTCACCAGGCAGCATGCTATTCACTCTCAGCAACAGAACAACTAGAAGTTTACAGAGTCAGAGCTAGCCTGGAGCACAGCAGGCTGGGGTCAACTGCTTTGACAACATGGCAGAAGAAACGCAGAGCAGGGGAAAGGAAGTTTTGCCCAGTGCCTGCCAGCAGTACTGCAATGTCTAGCAGTGCTCTTGCTCCACAGGAGAGACTTAAGTGGTAACCCTCTGAAAGGTCTGCAGTGGTCAATCTATAAACCAGAACATACCATCCAGTTGAGCCACCATGGCATTTCGGAGATAGTTCTTGGCTCTCTTCACCTCTGACTCTGTGGTACTAGTGCACAGACGCATCCTGGGGAGGAGATGGAAAGACCACTAAAGCTCTTAAAGATGTTTGTCTGCTCTGACAGAAAGTGATTTCCTCCCTTTCCCAAGCCTCTGCAGAAGTAAGCTATTGTCAACATCACTTGTCTTGCAGGCTTGAGATTCATTCTTGATCACTGCCAAACAGCTGAGAACTGGGGAGCACTGAACAGCAGCAGGTGAGAGAGAGCTCAAGCTTACAGGCAGGGGATATCAGCTAGCAGATTACACACTGAGTAACACTCAAAGGTCTAGGCAGCCCTGGTGCTGGCTCTAGCTTGCCCATCAGGCACAGCGGCAAGCAGTCTGCGGTATGCTATCACAGGAGAAGGAAGGTGTGTCAGCTATTCCCATGCGTGACAAGCTGCTATGGAAGCTGATGCTGAAAGAGCAAGACAGTTCTACAGAGTTTGTTTGGACTTCAGCTGTTAAATCCCTTCTTCCCCTGCCAATAACAACGTCTCTAGGGGAAGGGCTAACTCCATCTACTCCCTACACAGCACAGCTCAGCTCTGAATCTCATATGTAGCCTCAAACCATAACTAGGATATACATGTATGCAATAAAATGGAAAGACAGAAGGGCCTCCAAACACTGGTATGACTCCAGCAGCAGGGCATTTATCAGCCACAACACAACAGGCAGGAACTCTGCCTGCTTTGCTCAAGTTTAACAAGACAACAGAGATATGTCTTTTGGGCACCTGGGAAAGCCTTATCTCTATGGAACGATCTCACTGTATATAAAAAACCCAAAAGCCTCAGTGCTACTACTTGGAAGCATGAACGGAAGATCCAAAGAGCTCTAAGGGATTAAAATAGCTCCTCAAAAGCCACATCCTAAGACATTTATAGAAACCACTTACAGGATCTCTGAACCAGAACACGAGTTACTGAGAATTCACACAGAGACACAGCTCTCTGAAGACCTAATACACTGCCTACCAGCTCAGTCTCCCACAACAGGGTCAGATCTTAAGCAGAAACTTTTGCTGAAGTTGTACTCACCACTCTCCCTGAGCACAATACAGCATATCATCTATGGACAGAGGATCGGAAACAAAATGGAAACCAAAGAGGCCGGTATCAGAGTAAGAGGTGTTGAACGTCTGGAAACTGTGGCAGAGATTATGCTCCACAGCAAGCGTAGCCAGCCTGCTGGACTGATTCTGTAAGTAAGGAGATACCATCAGTCATTTCAGTCTTACAGCTTCCTCACAGCTCAAATTCTTTCCAACTGAGCTGCTTTCACAAAAACCACAGACAAGACAGAGCAGAACAATTTGCTGAAGGAGAGCTTAATTTAGTCCCTTCATGTGGTCAACAGATGAGATTCACTGGTGGAAAAGCCACAGACAATGGCCTAAGAGTCCATCCAGCAAAACCATTTCCTTTCCCAGCTGCAGATGAGGAGCTGGTATGCATACCACCATAGGAGTGAGAGAAAATGGGAACTGCAAGGTCTCCCAGTAGCAGGGGTTAGCACAGTTATGCAGGCCAGACACAATTTCAGATGAGAACGGATGTAACACTGGGGTTTTAAACAAGCCCCACCTGCTTTTAAGACAAGCTTGCATCATAAGACTATAGACTGCTCTGTCCTGCTTCCATCACCGCCCCCACTGAGCGGTTAGTTTGTGAGGGTAGGAATAAGCTGCTGAGAATTCATCAGCTAAACCTGTTCCAAACTTAGCAGAGAAGGCTCAGTTCATCTCCCAGCACCACCTCTCTCGAGAAGCGTCCTGGATTAGCCTCGGTTACACTTCCATCCTACTTTCAGACTCCTGACCACTTCACAGTTGGAAGGTAACCACAACAGCCTCCCATACAGCACATTCACCCAGGGTCTCCATAGAATTCCATATTAAAAGGCTCCAGGCTCTCCCTATCACACTCATAAGGCTCTTACCTTACCACCTCCAAATGTGCGGTCGTAGCGCCCAATTATAGCATTAGCTACATTGAGGACAACGTTATCTGGATCAGCCCATCCTGGCCCCTCCACAGCAAGAGCAATATGGGCAACGGGCAAAGCATCATCTCTGGCACGGATCTAGAAAATCACCAAGGAGCAGGGAAGAACTGCATGAGCACCATGGCTTTGTCTACAGCCTGCCGCAATGCCAGGGTGACAAACTGGAGGAATTGGTATTATCCCA
This sequence comes from Scopus umbretta, assembly GCA_013400535.1. Classification (NCBI taxonomy): domain Eukaryota; kingdom Metazoa; phylum Chordata; class Aves; order Pelecaniformes; family Scopidae; genus Scopus; species Scopus umbretta. Next base: position 146,002 of record VZTL01028981.1, on the reverse strand, counting down.
GTGAAATGAAATAGTCTCAGACACAACTGAAATAGTCTCAGACACAACTGAGCAGAAACCAGCTGCTCCGATGAGTTTTCCAGCAGAGCAACAGCCTCACTTTCCTAATAGTTTTGGGTCCTATCTAAAACCCAACATGTTGTGGCAATAAGCCCCAAGAACAGAACACAGGGGCACTACCAAGATGCTGCATTATCAATTTCTCAGAGATATACAAACAGATTTTTTTTTTCTCTCAGCAGCATCTATAACTGGTTTCACATTCATTCAAGAGTTTGGCAACAGCTGCTTGCTTCGTTTGGGACCAGAACAACTTTACCTCACTCCCTGTGAAGCGACAGCGGGGGAGGACAGGCACAGCATCCTCTTTGTATGTAAAAGGCACTCCACTGAAGTGTTGCCTAGCTACATCTACCAGCTCTTTGTGGGAAATACCTGGCAATGGGAAAGAGACAGATTTGCAGTCTCAAACAACTTCATTTAACAAAATAATCTGATTTTACATTAGAGATGCGTGACAGGCGTTTGATCACCAGCTTTAAAACAGCCAGGCTTCCCTGACTCACAAGGACCTGGAACTTACCTCCAGCAGCTGCCAGGACCATACGAGGTGCCTTGAAGTGAACGTCAACATATGAAGCTAGATCTGCTCGAGTCAGATGCCTAGAAAGAACACAGAGACCCAGTACATCAGCATCTCTGAGTTGGATGGATGAGAGGCTTAGGAGAAGCAAGTTCACAGTGCAGAGACAGCAGGGATGTTGTCGATTCTCTTAGTTGCAGGGTAGCAATACTTTTTAGAAGCAAGACTGCACTGTCTGTGTTTTTCCCTGTGCTCTAATTCCAGAACACAGAGAATAGAAACCAGTGGCCAAGGTGGAGAGTTAAGGATAGACTTCAATACAGACAAGAGAGTCTGGTCACTGAGCTACCAGTACCCTAAGAAGCATGTAAGCTCAAGGTCACTGCTTTAATGAGCACCCCTAGCTCTTAATTTCTCTAACAGCGTCAAAGTGACAAGTATGGAAGAAGGTTCAACCTGGCCCTACCAATCTCACGTCTTGCACGAGGGGGATTCTTGAGAAGAACGCGAGCAGCATTACACTTTCACTAGCGCCAATGGCGAAAACAGTCGAGACACAATGAGAAGCCCACGGGCGCAGATCGTGTCTATATACAGACTCGTGCAGTCACCACTACTGAGAAGCAGCAGTCGTGCACCCCAAAAACTGAGCCCATGGACTGTGTACCACACCCACCCCGTTGCTCACTTTATATTCTCCGTGGTCCCCTCGACAGTGCGGGCCAGTGCAGTCCCCTGGAAAGCAGTGGCATGCAGGTAATCAAAGGTAACATCCGTCAAGTTGCTGTCGATTTCTTTCATCTCCTGAAGGATGACCCCACGTTCCTTCTCAATCTGAGACTCCTCCAGTGCACAGTTCTGCACAATGTCAGCCAGAAGTTCTACAACTGCAACACATTTCCTATGTTAGCCTGCTACCCATTGCTGCTGAAAGGAGAAAAGACACACAGGCAGCAGGGTCACTGCAAGAGGAGTAAGCAACAAACCACGCTGGGGAGGGGATGCAATGTAATAAAGATGAGTACTACTCCTTCCCCCAGCATCAGAGAGGGACAAACAGCACTGAAGTCTCCAAGTCTCCAGCTTGCCAAGCATCACTGCCAGTGGAAAGCCGGCAACAACTACAGAAGGTGAAGCATGTCAGAAGCAGGGTACTGTTACAGAAACAGGCTGATTCCTTACAGAGAGCTTGTGACATCTACAGTGTAGCCCACATCTACAGTAGGGCCCATAGCTCTGACTCAAATCACCGCCTCTGGACAAAACGGACCCAAAAAGGAGTCTGCACGTGGTACTACAGAGCACAAGCAACACCTGCAAGAGCTATACTGAGCATTCCTGACACAGTAGCTGTCGCTGACCTCAGTTTCTTGGCTCTGTAAGACAACCACAGACTACTGAAACCCGCCTCTCCCTCCTGGCAATATAGTGCAGCCTGACATAACAAACAGTTATGCCAGTTTTGCAAAACTGGTTTTGGGAACACATAAACTTGCAGCCTTGAAGCACCATGTGATGGTAGCGCTCTCTAACTACCAACTAGGACCTCCAATTTACTGCTCAGCTATAACATCATTCCCTGCTCTGCTGCTAGAAACGATGCTGGTGGGAGAGAAACACAAGCGCACGCGCTTGCTTCATCCTTAACCTCCAAATCATACTTTGCCCACCGGCCATCCTACCTTTGGGCATGTCCTTGGACAAGGCTTTTATGTAATAGGCAGTCTGCTCCCGCGAGGTGTACCCGTTCAGGTGAGCACCCATACTCTCCACCTCTTTCTCAAAGGCAGCACCAGGACGCTTCTTTGTGCCCTTAAGAAAAACACAATTGTGAAATGAACAGATTTCCCTCTCATGCAGAACTAAAGCAAGGAAAAGAGCAATAAAGATTTAAAACAGTGAAACCTGTCACGTGATTCATAAAAGTCAAGAGCAAGTGGAGAGAGCAAGACATTTAAAACTTGGCTTATTTACTCTAGCTAAAGGAAGGCTGAGGTGTATTTTGAAAGACCAGTAAAAACCCAGCAGAGAAGGAGACGACCTACACTAAGAGACAACAGTGGCTGAAGACCACATCAGTGGAAGCAAACCAAGAACAAGCCTAAACCAAAAATAAGCAGGTTTCTAGTTATCCAAGCAACAATATTCAGAAGAAGCCAGAATAGGAGCAGAAAACTACTTCTAACATAGAGCTCATCTCTCAAGGAACAAGCCAGATGCTGCAGTTGCCTGTGATGGCACAGGCTGGACTCGAGTCAGCAAGCCCTGGGCTTAGATGCCTTCTGCCCCAGGGCTGTTCAGCAGACACTTATATTATCAGAAAAGTAAGAGCTGTAGCCTCTAAACTTTGCTAGCCCACTGAGAAAGCCAAAGAAAAATAATTGGGTACAGGAAATGCTGCTTTGAGCTCTGCCTGCTAACCTGAAGAAACAGTCTTCATAACATAACATAGTGGCTGGAATAGTCAGGGATTGGAACCACAGCATCAGAGACACAGTCTCACATGTTACAATTTTTTTTTTTCTTTAAGAGGGGAAATACCAACTAGTAAATAAGAGGTGCCTTAATTCACGCATGGTTGCAAGCTGCCGCATATTCAAAGAGCACCATATAGGCTAGGTGCCTTTAAGTTTATTTTTGCATTATGTACAAAGTCTCTGGGACTCAGACGACTTGATTTGCACTCTCTTTTAACAGCTACAGCCTCCAAAGTGAAAACACAATATATAAACAAATATTTAGAACAGCTCACCATGCAGTCACGTGCCAGACCAGACATACCTCCTTACCTTAAAGGCCAGATGCTCCAGGAAGTAACCAGCACCGTTGTTCTTCTCGTCTTCATGGCGGCTCCCCACCCCAATCCACAAACCCACCTAATGGCAAAAGCATCAAGTAAACATGTTAAAAAATAAAACATACAGCATGCCTAAGCCTCATACAACAAATATAACAGCAGGAACAAGAAATCTCCTCCACAGACATTGCACTGGTAGTACCAAAATAAGAACAAGCACCAGTACCTGTTTCCCCATACACATTTTGACTTTTTATCTAGCAGCTTTGCAAAAGCCTTTGCTAGTTTTGCCAAAGATGTAAATTCTACTGGCCACTTAGTGTTTACACAAAAACTGCAAGGCTGAGAAAACTCAGAGTGCAAAAGCTTGACTACAGACTTACACGAAGCCAGGCTAGGCCTTCCGCTGCTACATTAATCCCACTAGTTAACAAAGAGAAGTGGTAGGGTCTCTGTCAAAAGATTCGTTTCAAATAGGGGTTTGTCACTTTTGGAATACCAGCTACACACCAAGCAAGGCCGACTGTTTCAAGCATGCCCTTAACCTATCTTAAACTTACCGTACATGTTGGCTGATTGGACTCCTCTGAAGCTACACGGAGACCATTGTCCAGAGTGGTGACTTGGGTCTCAGGGATATTATGGAGTGTCTGGGCATAGGTGGCAGCGCCCCGATTCCTTGTCAAAGTCAATAAAGCCCCCTAAAAAAAAAAAAAAAAGGCTATCATCACCCCTAACCAGCAGCTTACCTCTGCAGGGCAGACCTCCAGAACACAGACTGCTGGGCACACAGCTGATCAAAGCTAGACCAGACAAGCTCTTTCACGTTTAAATGGATGAGCTCCTGCTACACACCGTTCGTTAACTGGGGGACTGGAAACCCCTCGCAGCGCCAGAGGTTTCAAGCAGGTCCCTTCGCTGAGGGAAAAACCTCAGCGGAGAGTCCCATGAACCGGTCAAAACCCGGTACTGCAGTGGAGGAGGGGAGCAGAGAGCAGGCCCCCGGCTAGCTCCACAAAGGGTGAAGGCCACCGCTGCCCCCCGCCCGGCCCAGCCCCGCTCCGGAGGCAGGGGTTTTCCGTAGCGACCGCCGCCCGCCCCGCACCGGCCGCCGCGTCCCCGTGACCTTCCCTGCCGGCCGGCAGTCTGGGCCCGGCAGCCCTACCACACGGCGGGGCCTCCCGCTGCCCTCGCCGGCCNGCCCGTACCGCTCCCGGGGGGGGTCCCCGCCCGTACCGCTCCCTCGACCGCAGCCCGACGGGCCCGGAGCGGGTCAGAGGAAAAAGCGGCAGAACGGGGCCAGGGAGCTGGGCGGCGGGCCAGCCCGCCTGCAGGGAGTGCCAGGGTGCGGCCAGGCGGCCCAGCCTGAGGTGGCTTTTATTGAGGAAGGCGCATGAAAACGAAGCCTGAGGAACGCTGCACGGTTTTATCTGTGACGCCAACCCGCTGCCGGGAGCAGGCCCCCCTCGGCTGGGTCCAGGGACCCCTCTGCTGCCCCCCAAACCAGGGCCCGGCCCGGCGGGACCAGCCCGTGCTGGGGCTGAGCGGGGGCTCCTGGCGGGCACCTCGGCGTGACGTCCGTGTCGGAGCGGGGCGCTGGGCCCTCGGCCTGCAGCAGCTCCATCACAGGGGGAGCTCATGGCTGGGGTAGGGCCCCAGCTGTGGGAGTCCGGAGGGGCTGGTGGGTGTGCAAGGCCTTCAGGCCCCAGGACGAGTGAGTTGATGCCATTGGGGCGGCAAAGCTCCCCCCTCGCCTGCCCAGCTCCTCAGGGAGACGTCTTCCTTTCACGGGACTACATTCTGGTGCTGAGGTCCACCTAAGGGAGACATAGGAAGGCGTTGGCTTGGCTGCCCCTGCCTCTATCACAGTGATGGGGACAGTGAGGCTGGGTGCTTACTGAGGCCCAGCGCTGCTCCTCGCTAATGTGGACCATGGCATCGTGCACCGAGGGGAAGAAGCAGTGCTTGGTGATGGCTGAGCTAAAGAAGTTGCCCCGCTCCAGCTGGGCAAGGACGGGCACTGTGTGGAGGGAGAAACATCCAAAGCTACAGCACCTGGCTGAGCCCAGTGCCCCCCACCCAAAGCAGCCTCCCTCCCCCTGCGTTGCAGGGGTGCTGGGGCCACCACCAGGGATCCAGCTGCCTCGCCAGGGCTGCGAGGCTCAGACAGGATCCCTGGGACAACCTACAGCACCTGTCCCCTGGGGAAACCCTGGGGATGGGAACATCATGGAGAGAACCCCAAGCCAGCAGCTGTGTCCCAAAGCGGTGGGTGTGCAGAGCCTTCTCACCCGGGCAGCCGGCAATGAAGACATCCACTTCTATCTCATGGAAATCCCTGAAGATCTGCAGTTGGCAGAAAACACATTTTGTGCAGGAAGAGGGATGGGCAGCGGACATCAGGCCACCCTGCAGGGCCCTGGGGACACTCTCGGCAAGGCTGCTGGCCCGCCTGCTCCCCCAGCCCCTTACATTCTTCAGGGTCTTGATGGAGACAGTGTCCACAAAGCTGACGGGGCTGAAGTCCAAGACGACAGCATGGAAGCTGGGCTGGGGCAGCCCCAGGGCGCGCAGGGTGGTCTCGGGGTGTGCTCTGCCCTCCACCCCGCTCATCTCGATCACCGCCATGCCCGGACCATTAGGCCTGTCCTCGGCATCCTGGGGGAGGGAAAGAGACCCGGCCTCACTGCACGGGGGGCTGGCGGCACCCCTGGACCCACTGGCCAGGCAGCATACCTCCCCCTAGGGTTGCCCTGCCCTGTAGCACAGTGGGGTCTGGCAAGGCTCTTTGGCTGCATTCGGGCATGGGCGGCAGGTGGCCCTGGGAGTGGGTGCCTCGCTAGCACTTTCACCCACTTTTGGGCTCTTTCCAGATGTGCTGGAACCCACCCCTCTCCCCAGTGATCCTCTCCGGCGCTGGGGTCATTATCTGGCTCCAGGTCAGCCTTTGCTCTCACTCTTAATTCTGATTAACTCACCAAATGGCTAATGACTCACTGGCTCCACCACCTAATCATTAACAGCCTGGCTTTCCCCGCCGACCTTGGGTGTGATGCCATGGCCTGGCTCTGCCCCGGTGCCTCTTCTCACCCAGGGGCCCCACACCGAACGGGGGTCCCACGGGCCACCGAGCCTGGTGAATGCACAGGCAAGAAGGCAAGGGCCAGGCGGGGAGGTGGTGCAGGATGGCACTGGAGGGGTCCCCCACGGCAGGGAAACACCTTTTTCCTTTTTGCTGTCTCCTTCTCCACTTTCTTCTGCTGTTTCTTCAGCTTCTTGAGAGCCTTCTTTTTTTTCTCAATCAGGCGGTCCACGTTGATGCCGCTCTGCAAAACAATGCAGCCCTGTGTCCCCAGGCGCCCCACTGCCACCCTCGTGCTGGCAAGTGGGGGACACAGGGAGCACCGGGGGGCTGGTGGCTCTCCTACCTTCTTCTTCAGGGCCTCAGCATACAGCTCCACGTTGGCAAAATAGAGGGTGGAGGAGGAGCGGAAGATCTTCACACCAGGGACCTCCTGTGCCTGGGGACAGATGAGAAGGGCGCTGCCCCAGGGACCAAGCCCCCTGCTCCCCTTCCTTCCTTCCCTCCCCCAAAATGCCCCCCGTTCCTTTCCCCAGCAAACAGCCCCTGGGGGTGCTTTGAACTGCCCCACCATTCCAGGCGGCTCTTCTGCCACCCCCTGGTGCTGTTACCATCTGGTATTCAGCTATGTCCCTGTAGACATCGGTGTCAGAGATGCGCCCCAGGATGGAGTAGTGAGGGCTGTGGGGAGCAGAGCAAGGGGCTGAGGTCACCACAGGCTTCCGCTGCCCTCAGGACATGGCGCCGGCTGTGGCACTGGCCCCAGCCCCAGGATACTCACAGCTGGGTGCGGAAGATGACAGTGAGCAGCCCGAAGGCTACTGAAGCCCCCAGGCCGATGTCCAAGTTCAGCATGAGGGTGGCCACGAATGTCACAATCCAGACCATCTGGAGGGGGGACGTAGTCAGCTGTGGCACAGCCTCCCTGCCAGCACTTGCAAGCCTCAGGGAGGGTGGAGAAACCCTCTCCAGGGATAAAAGCAAAGCCCCGCGGCCGGTCACAGTGCCTTACCAGGTCCACCCGGTTGGACTTCCAGAGCATGTGGAGGTCAGCAAACTGCTTGAACATGCCCTTGAGGTTGACGATGATGATGGCAGACAAGATGGCCTAGGAGAGAGGTCCCTGCAGCTATGAGGATGCTGAGGGCAGGTCTGGGGGCGGGGCTAGGCTGTCCCCCTGCCACACCACCTTGCCATGGGATGGGCACAGGGGTGGGATGTGGCACAGAGGCTGTGGGACCAGATGTACCTTGGGCAGATCCCGGAAGAGCTCTCCAATCTTCAGGAGGGTCACCAGGATCACCAGGGATGCGATGACACCGGCTACCTGAGGGAAAGGAGAGCAGGAGGCAAGAGGTGAGCCTCCCACTGCTTGCTGTGCTCCTTGTCCGCGGTCCAGCCCCTCGGAGGGAGGCAGCGCTGCCCAGACCCACCTGGCTGTTGCCTCCTGTGCTCTCCTGCACCAGGCTCCGCGACATGGAGCAGCTGATGGCAAAACACTGGAAGAAGCCCCCCACGAAGTTGCAGAAGCCCAACGCGATCAACTCCTGCAGGGACAGGGCAGTGGTTGGGGAGCACCATGCCTTCCCCTGGCTGCAAGAAGTACAAGCTTTGTTGTCACCCAGGGAAGGGGCCCTGCACGTCGGAGCATCACCTGGTTGCTGTCGACTTTGTAGCCATGCTTCAGGGCAAAGATCTTGCCCAGGGAGATGCAGATGGCATATCCCACCACGGCAATGGCGAAGGCGTTGCCCACCACCTGCCCAAAGTAGCTGATGTTAGGGACCACAGGCGGCTTCAACCTACACCCAAGACAGGGATATGGGACTCAAAAGGCGGGTCCCATGGGCGGTGCGGTGCCCTGGCACAGCCACTCTCACCACCTAGCCCTGCTCACCCGCTGGGGATGTTGCCCACCACAGAGATGCCGAACTTGGCGTTCAGGTTGATGGCGTAGGAGATGCCGGTGGAGATGATGATCTGGGGGAGGATGGCTGGAGTGAGGCAGGGCCTTCCTGTGCAGGGACCATGATGGAGGAGGAGCAAGAAGGGACGCACACCTTGGAGCTGCACTTGCCAAGGCACCCACCCCATCCCACCTCTCCCCACCCTGGAGGGGATAGGGCCAGCCATGGCTGCATCCCCACAGGGCGCTGGGGCAGCTCTGGGTACCGTGATAAGCTCGATGGGGATGGGCATAGGCAGCTTGGCGGCGAACTTGTGGTTGAGCTCTTTCACAATGAAGATGGCCACCATGGCAATGATGGCTGTCACCAGGGTGCCCACGTTGGTCTCTGGCAGCCTCTGGCAGATCTCAATGAAGGTCTAGAGGACACAGGACATAGGAACAGACTCAGGAAAGCAGATGCCTCCCTGGCAGGTTTTTGGGGGCCCCTGTGTGCCCTGCAGGTGAGCGTCTGCGGGTCCCAGAGCAGCAGCAAACTCCCACTCACCATGAACAGTGAAAGCGGCCCCGAGTGCTCACCCAGGGAGACCCCAAAGACATTCTTGAGCTGTGAGACGAGGACATGCACAGAGGCAGCAGTCGTGTAGCCACGCACCAGCGGGTCTGAGAGGTAGGTCACCACGAAGCCAAACTGCAGGAGGCCCAGGGCCACCTGGAAGGAGAGGTGGCAGGAAGAGTGCCCCACAGCTCACAGCCATGGGGCACCATGGCCCCCCATTCTCTGCCAGGCTGGGCTGGGGCTCCCTTACCTGGAAGATGCCTGTCAGGACAGTGATGGTGGCCACCAGCTCCACCCTGGCGGCATCACGACGTTCCTCATTGACCATCGTGATGTTTGTGCCATTGACAGACTCCAGAAAGTTCTCACTGGGCACCAGGGAGTCCGTCACGCTCCCAATCATAACAGAGATGACAGCAAAGGGGCCTGGGGACAGATAGGGTGTGGGCAGGGAGCCCAAGGTCTGAGGTCCACAGGCACCTGTCCCCTTGGGCAAGGCTCAAAGTGCACCCACTGTGCTTTGGCTCTGGTATGGCCAACCGCCTTCTTGGTGGGGCAAATTAAAGGCAAGGATGGACACCCCCCCCAGCTGGTGATGTGGCAATGCTGTGCCGTGGATGAAGGCTTGCCCCCCTCATCATCCCCACCATCCCTATGGGATAATGTGGTCCCTCAGCTCACCCACAGAGTTGTGCCTGGATGTCCCGAAGAAGAAGTAGAGGAAGATGGGGTAAAAGGAGGAATAGAGACCAGTGACGGGCGGCAGCCCGGCCAGCAGTGCGTAGGCGAGACCTGGACATGGGGGAGCAGGGAGAAACGTCATGGATGGTCAAACCCCAGCCCCCCTGCCTGTGGGGAGCCCCTGGCAGCCTGGACATGGCATTGCTCACCCTGGGGCAGGTGCATGATGCCCACACTGAAGCCTGAGGCAATGTCCCCCGGGAGCCACTCCTTGACCGGGTAGCGGGGCAGCCAGTGCAGGAAAGGCAGGAATCGGAAGAGCAGGGACTTGGCGGTGGAGACCGAGCATCTGGTGGGGAAGGAGCAGGAGCCAGGGCTGAGCACAAGTGTGGGGACTTGAGGACATCAGTGGGGGTGGATGGGGCCCCATGGGAAGCAGTGTCCTGTGGGACCTCCAGCTCCATCCACTGGATCCAGATGTCCGTCCAAGCAGGAGGACAGAGTGGGGACACAGGTGTTTGGGCTTGGGGGAACGAACCCCCATATCTGCACCGTGTCTACCTCAGGGACTGAGACAGTCAGACCCAGGTTCCCTGTGGCAGTGGGGCTGGGGTGTACAGTGCCCGGTGGGGTCCAGGCACACCCCTCCGTACGGAAGGGTCCTACCTGGTCTTGTGGAGACAGCTGCGCAGCGAGGGCTTGGTGGGTGGTTTCCGCTGCCCCACTTCCTCCAGGTCAGCCTCACTCAGCACCTTGTGGGATGCCCGGTGGCTCAGTGCCATCTCTGCTGCCATGGCCACCCGGCCGTCCTGTGTGCCAGCCCACTGCAGGGAGATGAGGGACAGCTCAGCCATGTCTCCCCAGCTGGGGGCACCCAGCTACCCACCCTGCAGCCCCTCCTGCAGCCCAGCTTGCCCCACAGAGCCATCCTGTCCCAGCCAGGTGTACAGGATCGGCCCTGAGGCCAGGAGTGAGCCGAGTTTTGGGAGTCCGGAAGCAGCAGCAGCTCACACCAGAGTGGTAGGCGGATGGCATGCGGGCAGGGAGAGAGCCAAGGCCTCAGCAATCAGCGCTGCCTGCTTCTGCCCCACACCAGCCTCATCTGCCTCGCCAGAGTGCATGGATGGAGGCTGCCCCAGGGGTGGTTCCCCTCCACCTGCCCACCCCCCTCGGTGCCAACCACCCTTCTCCTCCACATACCGTGGCGCAGCCAGGGCAGCAGGCTACCACAGCCACCAAGCACAGCCCCAGCCACCCCACAGCCACGTCTGCAGACTTTGTCCCTTTACACATGAAGGGAGCAGGAATGTCAGCCCCTGGTGAGCGTCACTGGCTCACCATCTCTGTGCCTGCGCACTCCCCAGCCTCCTGAGCTGCAGAATGGGCTGAACCCACGGGCAGGGAGGAGTGGGGCTGGGATGGGGTGTCTCCCTTTGCAGGGCCGGGATGGTGGGACCAAGGCGTCTCCACACAGATCTGCAGCCTGACTTTGCTCAGGGGTCAAGCTAAGACGTGCCACTGTCCCGCAAGCTCACCCAGCTGGTGGCCCCAGCCAGTCCCGAGATGCTCACCCACTTGTGACCAGACCCACAAGCCACTCATGGGGTGCCCAGGGCTGTGCCAGCCCAACTCTCCGCTTTGCTCCCAGACCTCTTACCTGCTGTGCCCAAGCAGGTCAGGTGCCGCCAGCTGGGTGCATGCTCTGCTCCCTCTTATTAATACCTGCCCATGATCTTTGAGACACCGCTCCCTGCCTCCTGCCCTCCCTTCTGCCCTGCCAAGGAGCTGCCTGCTTCCCAGCCCCGCTGCTGAGTGGCACCTGCCACGCTCCCCCAGTGCCCTGTTGTGCTGGGTGCTCTGGCTGTGGCAGGCCCAGGGCTGTCACTGCTGTCCCCAGGGCCATCCCATCCTGAGGACTGTCCTGGCCAGCCTCAGCCGCTAGCCCACAGCTGTGCCTGGGTGGCTGCTAAGCCCCAGCACTCATGCCAGGCACAGGGCAGGGGTCTTCTTGCTGCTGGGCATGCCAACCTCCTGCCAAGGGCTGCCAGCTCTCACCTCCGTGGGGCAGTGTGCTTGGGGTCTCGCCATCAGCCTCCTGTGCCCCCAGGTCTCCCACAGGTGTGCCCCCACTGCCCCACGTCCCAGGGAAGGAGATGTTGCCCAGGGCAAGGAGGGTTACCCCCAGCCTCCAGCTGTGGCATCTGGGGTATTTTCCACAGGCTCCAGCCCCTGCTTTCCTGCTGGAAACAGGTGGGCTGTGCCCTGTGCACTGCCCCACTCTACCCCAGCACACAGACCCAACCGTCATCTTGTTCCGAAGGTCCAAGTGGGCACTAGAGGCCTGCTGAAACCATCACACCTTCCTGGGCTCCGCCACAACCTGGTACCACCACCGGTTTCAGAGCGTTTCCGAGTTGTGCTTGTCCCAGGCCCACAGGGACACAGCAGTGGAAATGCAGGCACCCATGGGCTGGGCAGGGCAGGTGCTGGGGAGTCCCAGGCGCCCTGGGTAGTGGTACGGGGCTGGCGTGTGGCACGAGTGGTGACACCCAGGACTGTGCTCTCTGGGACCAGACAGACTAGTTCCCATGCTGGCTGGCTGGGTGGGGGGCAGCCCACAGCCACCCTGACTCTTCTCACGGTTGCACGACCTGGGTCCCACAGCAGCAACACGTGGACTCCTCGGCTGCCTTTCGGCAGCAGGGCTGCGCCTGCTCCCCTCAGGCTCTGTCGCATCCCCAGCTCCACGCTGTCTCCCAGCCCCATGCCCATCAGACCCCCTGTGGCCAGGTAGCACCACGCCAGTGGCACAGGCACCCCCATGCAGCTGCTGCCTCCCCGTTGTTTATCCACTCACCTGGCACCACGGAAGCGGAGGCTGTCACAGGGCTCCCGCTTGGTAGCAACTGATAGCGCTGGGTGCCATTTACTGCCTCCTTATCGCTGCTCCCGGCCCGCACCCTGCGCAGCCGCTTCCTGCACCCCAGCCTCCAGCCCCTGCCCCACATCTCGGGCCGGCTGCTCTGCTCATGGCTCCCCCTCAGCCACCCCAGCCCCCCACCAGCCCTTCCTGGGCCCTCACAGCCAGGCCAGCCCCAGGAAGGGCTGCAGGACAGGACTGCAACTCCCGCACCATGAACAGAGACTCCCCAGGGGCCGCCGGGAGCCCAGCCCCCCCACCCCCCGTGCTCAGGGGCCGCCCTGGGCTGGGTCAGGCTCAGGCCAGCGCTGAGGAGGGAGCCCGTGAGGGACCGAGGGTCCACACTCATCAATGGCGACCCTTGCTCAGGGCGCCGTGGATCAATACTGCCCTTTGCTCACCTGCTCTTTCCCCTCCAACAGCAGGAAAGGGAGGGACGGAGGGCACCAGGATCATGCTCAGCCTCTCCTCCTCCTCCTCCTGCTTCCCTCTCCCTCCCTGCAGTCCGGGTTGGCCCCACTGAGGTCATGCTGCCTTTGGACGGTGGATGTTCTCCCCTTGGCCTCACCCAGGCTGCTGGCCGAGGGTGCCAGCTGCTGCCAGGCACAGGCTCCACAGCTAACCACAGCCGCCGTGGTGCTGCAGCCCTTGCAGCCAGGGCCCCCGGGCACCGGCAGAGCCAACCACATCTCTGGGTGAACCGGCCTGGACACAGCCAAGTCCAAGCAACTGGCAGCACCTGAAGCCCCTGTCACCTGGTCACCTCACCCCAGGCCACAGCAACTCCCCTTCAGCCCAGGAGCCGGCTGCAAGCTCCTGCCCAAGCCCCCTCCCCAGCATCACCTCAAGCCCACACACTGCGCCCGCAGCCCCAGCCATGGATCCCGAGTGCAGGGAGAGACAGCAGAGAGGCTAGTACCACTTTATAGACTTTTATTTCCAAACCCGGCGCTTCCATGATACACTTTTACACAGCCGGGGGGGTGGGGGGGGGCATGGGCATCTCCCCGCTCCCTGCCCACAGGATTGGGAGATAGGGAGAGGAAAAAAAAACAAACCCCAAAACAACCAAACCCCCCAAAGAAACAAACCCAAATCCAAGGAGGATGCTCCCCAGAGCCCAGGCCACAGCACTGCAATCAGGGACCAAGCCACAGACTGATTCCTGCTTCTTGACCAGCCCAACTCTGTGGGGACAGCCACCAGCTCTGCTGCTCTCTTCTTTTTTTTGGCACTTGTCACTTGCTCTCCATTTGGCATCAACACAAAGCACCCTCGTGCCCAGCCTGGCAGAAAAGTGGGCTCTACAGCCCAGCAGGGACAGGACATGGGTACCCACTGGGGTGCCAAGGGGGTAACACGGCGCTGGCTGAGGCACAGCCCAGGGCTCCGGTGCTGTGCAGCCGGAGAGAAACATGTAAACGAATTTGTTCGCAAAGGCGAAGACAGGCAGCATGGAGGGACCCAGCTGTTCCCGGCACATGGGGCCAGCAGGCTTTCCCTCTGCGTGCCAGTCCCAAACGGCATGTAAACATGTCAGCAGGCCCTTCCCTTCCCTCCCCATCCCTGGGAGAAGGGCGGCAGCGAGCCTGCCTCATCAGGGCTGTGCTGGGGGCAGGCAGCCCCCACCAGACCCACGGCACCCCTATCACCCAGCCCCTCTGTCCCCTCCATGTCCTCCCCACTGACTCGGGGATGTAGCTGAGAGGCCTTGGCCTCCCCGGAGGCCCAGAGGACAGTGGCACAAGTCCTCTCCTGTAAACATGTCAGGCTGGGCTGCAGTAAGAAGCTACAGCAGAGTGGTAGTAAGGCAGTAAGGAGCATGCTGTCATGCAGCCCCGAGAGCACCACAGAGGCAGCCAAGCAGAGGCACTGCTCTTGGCAGGTGAAAGGGAGCGTGCCTGCCCCCTGAGCCAGCTGCCCCTGGCCTGAGGCTGGGGTAGGCACAGAGGAATGTCGCCTTGCGGCAGGGCCAGTGGGAGCCCAGGGCCAGGCCCCTGCCTGAGCAGAGAAACCATCAGGGTGGCCTGAATTTCCAGACAGGGCAAAGTGCTGTTTATCCCTGTCTCCCAAAATCCAGGCCACTCTGAGCTGGGGTCCTGTGCCAGCCAGAGAGCGCAGGGATGTGTGCCTACGTACACAGAGCCTGCAGGGAACCGGCTAGATACAACTTTTGTGGGCAATGCTGGACCCTGAGACTGGTGCGACATCATGTTCCTGCAGATGCTAATCCTCCGCAGGGTGAGCGTTGGCTCTGGGAACAGCCTAGCCTGCTGCTGAACAGGGCTAGGGTCATCCAGCTCCTTGCCTGGACCCACAAACCAACAGAGGTTTGCTCTGTAACACACAAGTTAAAGAGCACAACATACAGTGGGTAAAAACATAGTGCTCATTTGCTGAGCAGAGGAAACCAGCACTTATAGTCGTGGGACCATCCTGGTACAGCACAGGACTGAACAGCAAAGTTTGTTTCCTCCCCCAGAGGGTCCCTAGCGCCAAATTTGCTGCCCTGCTTGTTTGCACTCTCGCTGGCACACAGCCCCAGCTGATGGACCAGGGGCAGCCCCGAAGTGGGTCCCATGGGAGGACAGAGTGGGACCTGGCTGCAGGGCCAGCACAGCTGCAGAGGGCTGAGGGACACCAGGCAGAAGGACGGCACCGAGATACGTGTGGAGCTGCATGGTGGGAGGGTGAGAGGGGCAGCGGGGCCAGCTGCCCGGCAACAGGGATGGGATGGAGCACTGCTGACAAAGCCATGAGGGCTGCCTGGCACTGTCCCTCTGGCCCACCGGGATCATGGTTCCTGGTACCCCCAGGGAAGCCGGTAAAGGGCTGTTGGTGAGACAAATGCTCTAGGTCCTGGGAACAGACCATCCGTAAAAATAACCATAGAAATTTCTCTTCTCTCTGATTACAAAGATACAAAAAGGTAGAAAACCCTCCCCTGCTCCCACGTCCTGGGTTCTGTTTCCATCCCCCTGCCCGTGCCCACCCTCCACGCACACGCATACACACCCTGCATACAAATGGGTCGCAGAGGAAGAGCTCGGCACTGGGGGGTTGGAGAAGCCATTCTCACCCAAGCAGGCTCCTGCTGTACCTGTCACACTGGGCAGGCGACGGGGAGCACGGCGGCAGCTGAGAGCCCGGAGGCTCCCGGCAGTGGATGGTGCGGGCTGCCGGCTCCACAGCCCGGAGGGCAGGGGAAGGCAGGGTCGGTTTTGGGCCTCTGACCACCATCAGTTCTGGCCCCTGCCCTCTGGGGACACCAAACCTCAGCTGGCAGCGCCTGGCTTGGCAAAGGGCCCTGCTTCTTCTGTCTCTTTTGTGGACAGCTTCGGACCCTCAGGAATGGCCCTCATTTCTCGTTATTCTTCTTGGAGGAAAGAAAAACAAGAGTTAAGCCGTGGCATCTCCCCTGGGCTCCAGCTGCCTCTCCCAGCTATGCTGGATAGGGACAGGGCAGAAACCCACCCCTGTGTCAGGGCAGGAACAACTGCCTGTAAGTCCCTGAATTCAAGGAACAAGAAAGGAGGGATGGGATGGGAGCAGTACCAGCAGAGAGCAGAGCTGGAGTGGAAGAAATGACAGACACGGATAGGGTCCCTGGGGAGAAAAGTGGCTGGGGCAGGCAGGGCTCCTATAGGACTTGGGCCCCCTCCTCCTCTCCAGCTAGCCTGGCCCTCGCACACATCCGCTCATTGGGACTTACAGCCAGCACTGAGCAAGGGGACCAGCCATGAGGTCAGCCTGGCTGCACAAAGCATCTTCCCTGAGCCCCCACAGGCCACAGCTGAGGGCCATCGCTTCTGGCAGAGCAGGCAGACTCAGCTACATTGATGTTTTCTGCCCATGTTGCACTGCAAGCATCCAGAGCTGTTGCATCCAAGGGTTCTCCCTGCCTGGTCACTATTCAGGACCAGGACACACCTACCACTCACCCCAGGGGCTCACCCTTACACAGCCCTCTCCCCGCAAACCAAACCCCCTTTGGAAGAAGCCAGGCAGGTGGACGATGCAGGAGACCCGCTGAACAAGGCCTGGCTGAGGAAGGGATACACTTACTCTGAGTCTGGCGACAGCTCTGGAATGCTGTGGGAGGTGGCAGAGCGAGGCGTTGAGGAGCACATTGCAGAGGGCGTCGAGGAGGTCTGCACGGCAGAGGGGGTGGCGGTGGTCTGGGGGCCTGAAGGAGTGCTGGAAGATTGCACCGAGGACAGGACGGAGGAGTTAAAAGAAGCAAGGATGGAAGAAAGGATATCTAACTGTTCAGTGGAAGGATGTCGGCTGGGAACAGCCTCCAGGTTCTCTCTAGAAGGCTGTCTCCTTGACAGGGGCTCTAGGCTTTCCCTAGACAGCTGCCTCCTAGAGAGGCTCCCCAGGTTGTCCTGCGAGGGATGCCTGCTAGACACTGTGTCCAGAGGCTCTCTGGAATTAGATCTTCTGGAGAGAAAGTCCAGCTGCTCCCTTGAAGTTTGTCTAGCCGATGCTAGCTGGTCCCTTGAAGGCTGTCTTCTAGAAAGCAAATCCAATTGTTCTCGAGAAGTATCTCGACTTGGCAACACGTCTATTCGGTCTCTGGACACTTGCCTACTTGGCAATGTATTTAGCCACTCCCTAGAGGCCTCTCTTACTGGCCCACAGTCTAGCTGCTCTCTTGACCCAAATCTGCAGGGTAAAGTGTCAAGGTGGTCTCTGGAGCCCTGCCTCCGGGGCAGTGTGTTCCCATGATCTCTCTGACTGGGCCTAGGAGCCAGTAGATCCAAATTTTCCCTAGACCCATGTCTGCTTGGGATACTTTCCAGGTGTTCAGTAGACCCATGCCTGCTGGGAATAGTGTCTAGCTCCTCCCTGGATCCATGCCGGCTGGGCACAGCTTCCAAGCATTCTCCTGAGTTGTGTCTGCTCAGCTGCTCCCGGGACATCTGTCTTCTCATCAGCATGTCAAGCTGTTCCCGTGACGAGTACCGGCTGGCTGGCTGTGACAGACTGCCTGCCCCAGA
This sequence comes from Scopus umbretta, assembly GCA_013400535.1. Lineage (NCBI taxonomy): Eukaryota > Metazoa > Chordata > Aves > Pelecaniformes > Scopidae > Scopus > Scopus umbretta. Next base: position 128,471 of record VZTL01028981.1, on the reverse strand, counting down.
GTAGATCCTGCCATAGGAGGCGGCGGGGACAGCCCTATGACCCAGTGTGGAGGTTTTGTACCATGTCAGCTCGTTGGTCATCCTGCCAACAGATGGCAAGCCTTGGAGAGTCGGAGGGTACTGGAGGCGGTTCTTCAAAATCCCTGCATCAAACAGAAAGAGAAGTCAAATCTCTGCATAACATTGAAAAGAGCATGAAAGCCAGGGGAGATAAGCCATACCTCCCTAAGGACACGACAAGATGCATCTAATGCTGAGCCCTCAGGGCCACGTCAACCTGAGACAGGCCAGGCCACCCTTCCCTGCTTGGTCCAGGCCGTTACCTTTTCGTTGCCGTTGGGTCTGGGTGAGGGAGTTCTCGTCCCCACTGGTCAAGGCCAGGTCTGGCTGATTATTGTTGGCTGCATCCTTGTTGATGTCGAATCCCAGCTTCCGCTCAGAGCCCCACTTCTGCAGGGAGCAGGGGTGAACCTCGCACTCGCCCAGAGCCGGCCAGTATGACATGAGGTCATTGCCATCCACGTCTGATGAAGGACACAGCAAAACAGGCCCCGGGGAAGAGGGAGAGAGTGTTTCTGTGAGCAGCAATTGAAGCCATCACAAGACATGGCTTGGTCCCCAGGGACCTGAGCTCACTCTTTCCCCTGCCAGAGCCCCCGGGACTTGCCTTTGGGAGTGGTGTTGGCAGGGTTAGTGAGGAGGCGTTCACTGTGTGCTGCCCGCTTGAACTGGCGCTGGAAGCGGCCCCGCAGGCGCACATTCTCCTCGCTCTCCGAGGATGGGATGGAGAGGCTGCGCTCTTCATCCAGAGACAGGTCACTGTCTGAGTCCGAGTCTGGGTCTGTAGGAAGACAGCTTGTGTTGGGCAGACATTTAGAATGAAGGTGGGTGAAGCTTTTCAGCCCAAATGGAGAAGTACAGACTCGTGCCTGCGAGCATCTGCCGCATCTGCCAGTTAAATGACCAAATCACCAAATAACGGAGGCAGGAAGGGACCCAGAGGTCTCTGCTCTGACTGCTGTGCCCAGGGCAGGGCCAGATGGGCTCTGACTGCCTCCAGGAAGGCAGAACCACCCGAGGGCTGACCACCCTCACGAGGACTACAGCCTGCCTTACCCCCTCACTGCCCTTCCCTTGGCAGCAGCCAGTGCCGCCTCCTCCTGCCTTTTCACCAGGTGCCTGTGAGAGGAGCCTGGCTCCATCTCGCTGCACCTCCCCGTAAGGCAGTTACAAATAGCTGTAAGATCCCCTTTGCCTCTTCTTCCTCCAGGCTGAGCAAACCCACCTCCCTCAGCCCCTGCTTGCCTGTCCCATGCCCCAGCCCCAGCCATGAGGGTGGCCCCTGCCGGTCTCACTCCAGTGGGTCAGTGCCTGTGCTGTACTGGGGAGCCCAGCCTGCACCAGGAAGTCTTTCCTTAAGCCATAATTCAGGATGTGCTGGGTCAGCCTCAAACCCAGGCACTGGCTGAGCCTTACCTCCCCCCGCATCACGGTGGAACATGGCCACATCGATGTCCGTGGGGCCGGCATGAGCCAGCAGGCTGTGATCCAGGGCTGAGCCTTGACGCGCTGTCACGTTGTCTCTGAAAGACAGGAGGCCTGAAGGGTCACAGCGGCAGGAACCCTCGGCTCTGCCCAAGTGCTCCTGGAACCCTGCACCACTCCCTACCTGAGGTAAGCCCGCTGGCTGGAGTGGGTGCGGGCAGAGCGCACGCTGCTCACTGACGAGATGGTGGAGGCCCCCAGGGTGATGCGGATGAGCCCGCTCTCCTCAAACAGTGCTGTGTTGTTGTAGGCATTGGGGCCCTGGCAAGGTGGGGAGAGAGGCACATGCCCTGTTAAGGAGGCACTGTGGCAGGCCAGGGGATGGCCTTCCCACTCACACCTGCCTTCCCTCCGGGGAAGCAGGGGTGTCCCTGTCAGCTCCTGTCCCAGGCAGGCAGCCTGTCCGCAGTCCCCTGGGCTGCTCCTGCTCTTGCCCACCTGCGTGCTCCTTGTGGCCTCCTCGCTCTGCCCCTTCTTGCTGAGGCAGGCCAGCTTCCAGGCCTCCTGCACCTCCTCATTCAGCATGCAGAAGATGACCAGCACAGCCAAGCCCTGCGGGGAGAGACGCCATGAGAGATAGGCTCTTGCTGCTGGCCAACCTGCTCACCCACAGCACCAGATCCTGGCCGTTCCCTGGTTCCTCCAGAGCCCAGCGTGTCAGCCCTGATGGCCACCAGGACAGGGATGCACCAAAGAGCTCCTGGACACTGATCAGCGCTAACCCCCATGGTGGCCATGGGTGAGGCAGGAAAGGGTGGGGTGTCTCCTGGCTGGTAGCGGCCAACGAGCAGCTGGCACAGTCCCCTGCAGCAACACCAGCCATGGTGGTGGCAGGAGGTCTGCAGGATGCTGCTATGGGTCACATTTGAGGTGTCTGACACCTCTGTTGCAGGCTACTTTCTTGCTCTGCTCTCTGAGAGCAAGGAGGCCCCTTCCCTCCAAAGATAGTCCTCGCTGCCCCTTGGATAACACCTCTGAACCAAGCACCTTGCAGCCATCTCCTGCTCCATGCCACCACTCACCAGGGGCACAGCAGTGAGGACCGGTAGGAGCCACTTGCTGCCACAGCGGTGGCAATGGAATGGACAACGAACCGAGCAGGATGCTGAGGGCTCAGCATGGGGTGCCCACTCTCCACAGACAGCTGTGGGGACCACAGGGATGCTTTCCTGGGCTGACCCATGCCCTCCCCTGGCAGAGGCCGGGCAGTTACCTGGAGGCTGCAGAGGACAGTGTAGAGGTAGTGGAAAGCCAGGACACTGTTGTTGACAGCCAAGAGGCCAAAGAGCCAGGTAGTGCTAATAACTAGAAGCAGAACAAAGGAGCTCCGTAACGTCATGCTGGAGGGAGAGAGAGACAGACAGGCACACAGACACACACCAAGAGGTTAGTGCATGTTGTTAATCTACAGTCTAGTGCTCACAGACAGCGATCCAGAGGGGAAAGCATGCTCCTGCCCAGCCCTCCCTGCTGTGCCCAGCATTGCGGGCTCATCTCTGCAGCGGTTTGGTTCTTCCCGACCCCCGGTCCTTCCCTTCTGGATCACACATGGCAAACACAGGGGCCCAAACAACACAGGTCATTTGGAGCCACAGAGAGCCAAGCCAAGCTCCAGGGCTGGCCCAGGAGGGAACGGGGAAAGGTCTCACAATGAGCATGTAGGAGAAGTAAAAGCAGGTACTGAGAGTCGACAAGGGCAGAGTGTTGAATCCAAGCAGACACAAGGGGTGGCTGTGAGGGCAAGTGGTGAAGTGGGACAGGCTGGTGGGACAGCGTGGAGATGGAACTCCACATGGAGTAGGAACAAGAAGAAAGGACAAAGTTTAGGAAGGGTTAATGTGGCCCGCAGGTGTAGGAGAGGAAAGCGGCTGCAAGGCTGACAAAGATGCAGAGGGACACTCTGCGATGGTGTAAGAGGGAGGATGATCACTGCAAATCTAAAAACCACGAGCCACAGGAGCTCGGCTGGGACTTTGGCCACTAATACTCACAGAACCGCTTTCTTCTTGGTCTCCTTTTGGCCTGGGGAACAGGACATCTTGGCCACAAGCAGGAACATGACCCCATTCATCTGAAAGTGTTGGCACTGATTAGAAGCTGTGCCAAGGGCTGGCTCTGACCTGACAACCCCATCGCAGAGCGTGGGCAGACTCCAGGTCCACCAGGCCCGTGCGAACGTCCCCTCCTTTCCCCTTCATGCCCGAGCCATGGCCTCCCCCAAGTTCGGCTGGAGCAAGGAGGAACAGAGAGAGGGCCTCTAACTGAGGAAGGAGAATACAGAGAAGGGGGCAGGCAGTGCACAGCCAAGGAAGGGGCGAGTGCCCATGGTGTGGAGAAGGGAGGCAGGAGAGGGCTGTGGGTGAAACAGGACAGGGTTTTACCACAATGACGACAGTAATGGGGCCTGCAAAGCTCCAGACCAGCTTATCATGAACAGAAATCCAGCAGAAGTCGGGGTTCCCGTAACCCTCAGGATCCAGGCCAACAGCCAGCCCTGCAGGAGGAAGGGAGAGGTCAGGTTCAGACCCAGCAGCCTTGGACTTGCCCAAGCCATGTTGATTCCATCGCAGCACTGAAGGCTGTGAAGGGGCTCTCTCACTGCTCCTTGCACTGTGCACAGGCTTCCCAGCCACAGGGTAAACAGCCAGGGCTGCGAGCCCCAGCATCAGGGCCTTTATTTCCTCTTCTCCAGGCAGCCCTGACACAGTCCAGCCCAGCAGGTATTCACTGCCAGCAACAGATCACCCAAGCATGCAGACTTGGGAAACCAGGAAACCTTAAACACAAGCCCTGGGACAGCAGGAGCCCCGTGCCCATCGAACGAGCCATGGGGAGCTGCACTGAGGAATTACTTCTCCCCATGAGGCAAGATGACAGCCCTTGATACGTGGTCCCCAGCTGACCACCACAGCACTGCTCGCTACCAGCACTGCTGGCCATGGCAAGTCCACGCTCAGCTCTCCCACTGAGTAAGTGAGCCGGGCAACACCAGGGGATCAGGAGGCTACTGAGAACTGGTGCTTTTGGCATGGCTGCAGGACAAGAAGCTCTTACCAGTGATAATGGCAGGCACTCCCCAGCCAACAGCATAGTAGAAACGCATGGCCCCAAAGTTGACATTGCGGGCTTCGGTCTGCATGCGGTAGATGTGGAGGCCCTGGACAAAGAGCCAGGCGAAGGTGGAGAGGAAGAAGCAGTGGAGGAGGATGGCAATCACAGTGCAAAGAAACTGGGGAGACAGAAGCCACTCAGAGATGGTCCCTCTGTGCCAACACTAACTGCATCATCCACGCCTTGCCCCCACTCCCAAGGTGTGCTTGTTTAAGCTGACAGACCTGGTTCTCGGTGCGGTTGATGCCCAGAAGAAAGAGCAGCTCAGAGAAGAAAAGGGTGACTGATATGTTGGAGTGTATGCTACGTGTATTGGACTTGAGGCCTTTGAGGCAGGTCAGGAAGGAGAAGGTCAGCAGCAGAGCCAGCAAGGAGAGAGACACCAAGGAATAGGTGACAATTGCCAATGTCTCCAGGTCACCTTCCAGTTGCTGCAGCAGCAGAGAACCAAAGGCAAATGGCGGCGTTAGAGGGAGATGCGGGAAGCCTGCTGAGCTCTCAAACACTACTTGCGTCCCACAGGGAATTTTCTGCCTGTGCTTGCTTATTCTGGGACCCAGTGGCTAACAGCCCCCCACAGCCGCCCACAGTCCTGCAGGCTGAGGTTACCTCTCGGTGCGAGCTGTCCATCAGAACCCCAAAGGTGCCAAACTGGGAGCACTGGCAGTGGACGTGCGTGGTGTTTCGGTACACAAGCTCGCAGTCCCTGGCTGTCCAGAAGCCAGAGGGGTTGGTCCTGCAGCCACCAAAAAGCAGAGCGCACTTAGGAGAGAAGACAGATGAGTGTGGTGTGTGGGGAAGGAACCGCAGAGAAGAGGGTGTGATTGGGCAGGCTTTTCTACGACCAGCTACAACTGCACTCCTACAGCTGAAGTACTGGAGCCAGAACCCTGCAGGGACACTGCTGTGCCCTCCCAGCAGGAACAAAACCCCTAGGAGAGGGCAGAAACCCGCAGATCCCAGTGCTGCCCCAGGCACACAGCCTGTCATGGCCAGGGAGACTCAGGGAACAAGGAGGTGTCTGGGGAAAGCAGCCCAAAGTGAGTGGCCCAGCTCTGCTTGACTCACGGGTTGGAGTGGTTCCACTGGACACAGAGAGGTTTGCTCCTGTTGGCCGTCTCCAGCAGGTGAAATTCCAGCACGAGAGGGGTGTCCAGGGGCCCTCGCAGGAAGGTGTGATTGCTGAACACAGACACGCTCACGATGGGGGAGTTCATCACAGGATGCTTGGGGAGCCTGAAAGGAGCAACAGCTCTACCATCACCGTGCCTGGCAGCTGCAGCCTTCTGGAGACTTCCTGTATGTCCTGCACTGACGTCTCAGAAGGAACAGCTCTGCCCAGCCAGCACCATGGGGTCAGGAAACATGGGGTAGAGCAACGCCAAGGTGGGGAACAGGCAGAGCACCACAGGACCATGTGGCTGGGAACCAAACCCAAGCCATTGCAGACACACTCAGCAATGGCCAGAGGGGGCAGAGCAGAGTCCAGCCAACCTCTCTCCACTGGTGCTTGTGGAGGGCAAAGTGGAGGAGGATGTACCTGATGCTGCGTCGATCCACCTGGTAGCGTGCAGGCAGCAGTCCCCCCAGGGTGCGGTACATGATGAGGATGATCACAGTGAGAGCGGGCTCAGGCTCTGGCAGCTCCTGCCTCGGGGAGGAGTTCTCCACAGTGTAGTTCCCTTCGCCTCCAGCCAGTGTGGGCACAGTGGGGGCAGCTGAGGCACACAATGGGATGGTGAGAACACACACACACACACACGCTGCTCTGAAGGCAGCCCACCAAGAGCCTTTGGGATGTGGTGAAGTCAGAAGCTCTGAGCTCTCAGGGGTGACTTGTGGACCTCTCACAGAGCCAGGTCTCAGCAGAGACACATCTTCCCTTCCACACCCACCCATGCTGTTCCCCAAGCGATGCTCACATGCTCACCTTCAGCTTTCGGGGGGCTCAGCACCGACAGTGGCAGCACAACATGGGTATGGGGGTCCCAGGCAGGCTGGCCCCGGAAGAGGCTGCTGTGGTAGCGAGGGTAGCGCCGGCGGATATGGGAGTGGTTCTCCATGCGATCGATGCTCAGCACTGTGGAGCAGCAAGGGAGTGAAAGTCAGCTCTAGGATGGCTACCTGGAGAGCAACCATGCTCCAGGGCACCCCAGGTTTGAAGTCACTGGCAAAGAGACCGTAACAAGCCACAGGCTGGGTTGTGGATATGTCCCGTGTTTGGGCGTAACATGAAATCCCAGCACCCACAGTGCTCCTTCCCAGCCCAGGTCCTTGCTCTGCCATAGGGCAGACTCCTCCTGCCACTGAGGCCAGCAGCTTTCCCAGTAGAGACTGGGAGGTAACTGGGAATGGGCAGCACACTCCTGGCTCTGCTGGCTCTTGGTGGCGTGTCATCTACTCCAGGCAGGGATGGGACCAGGACGTCTCTCACAAGCACCTCCCAATGTTTCAGAGCGCCACCAAGGAGGTTATCAGCACCCTCGCTGAGGTGAAGTGACATGAGGAGAAGGGGACAGGGTGTGGTGGAGGAGTGGCTCTGCACCTCTGCAGCCAGGGCCCACCACCAGCCAGCTCCTACTCACTGATGTTGGGGGTGACGACGCCAACGGGGTTGAGGTAGGTAAGTTTCATGTTGCTGGCGAGCGTGCCAGAGTAGTCCCGCAGCTGCTCCATGAGGCTGGCACTGCCATGCTCACTGTGTGGCAACATGGCCCAGTGCTCCCGGTTCTCAGGCGCCAGTACAGAGCTGCCTGCACGCAGCAGGTTCTGCGTGGGAGAGACATGTGGTGGGGGTGAGGGAAGCACTGCCTTTGGGCCCTGTCCCAACCACTCCAAGGCTGCAGCATTATGCTCGCAGCCCAGTTGCTGCACAAGGGCTTGGAGAAGAGGGGTACTTTTTGCTACGATGGACCCCCACCCTCCATGCTCATCAGCCAGCGCCCTGCATAGACATCTTCCCTGTACCCCTGCCATGAGGGACTTGCAAGCAGCAATAAGAGCTCCCTTTGCCTTCCCTTCCACAGGTTGAGCAAACCCAGCTCTCTGCTTCTCCTCATCCACCCTGAGCTCCAGTCCTGACCATGAAGGTGGCCTTCACAGGTCTCGCTCCTGTGGGTCAATGTCTGTGTGGCACTGGGGAGCTCAGTGCTCCTGATGTAGTCTCACAACATCCTTAATCCCCTCAGAGGCCCAGGCTCAGGGCGGCTGATAAAGGGAAACAGCAGCAGAAGCCACCCTGATCTGGGGGAAGGACTCACCTCATTGAAGTGGGCATCCTGCGTGGCTGTCAGGCCAAAGCCACGCTGCCGGCTCTCAAAGGCCATGAGGCGGGATAGCAGGCGGAAAGCGATGTGCACATCATTGCCAAAGTAGTGGTCCATGTGGTCTGTCACGGCCCGGAGCCGGTGGGCCAGCTTCTTGGCTTCAATTGTGTTGAGCTCAGTCTCATTCCTCTCCAAGCCCTCCAGCTGCCAGTGGGGAGAAAGGAGGGAATTAAATAATTAAGCCATTCCTCCCTGGGAAACTGGGATGCTGCAGGCCCCACTTGGCCCAGAGATGATTTCTGAAACCATGGCACAAGCCAGGGACACTCACAGTGGTGGTCACTAGAACAGGGAGCACACCTCTGGCAGACAGCCTTCAGCAACACATCAGGGGCTACACTGGGCCAGGCCCAGCTAACCCAATACCATACGTGACAGAGGCCAAGAAGATGAAAGGACAAGGAAAGCATCTAGCGATACTTCCCTGGAAACTTTCCTGGCTTCAGTTACAGTTCAGCCTTGGTGGGAATCAAGTGTTTAATAAAAACTTGCCTACATACTTCAAAGGGATTCACCCACACTGAAGGGTGTGGGGGCTAAGATGTCCCATGGGGCAGACAGCCTGCCAGCTTCAAACAATTCAGCTCTGCTCAGGATTATTTGTTTTCCTCTCAAATACTGGGGCAGGACACAGGTAATTTCTGATGGGGACACTCAAGAGATGAGACAAAACCAAAGTGAACTTCAGCTCAGACCAATGCTCCATAGGATGGGTTTGCAGGCAGGAGAGAGGAAGAAGAAGGTGCTAAGCACTGTGGCAAGGCCTGCTCCTACTCTAGGTGCCCATGGAGAGGTGAGCTCTTTGAAACCTGGCTGTGAGCCCATGCTCGTACGGCTCCTGCCCTGTCAGGGCTGCAGAGCCAAGAGGGGATTACCAGCATGGAGAGCTCCTTGAAGGCAGGTGAAGTGCAGTTGAAGAGATCTGGCTCCAGCCAGCCCTTCTCCTCATCACAGTGTCTGATGGCTGCACCTAAAACCAGGAGGAAGGGCATGTCTGAAATTCAGCACAGGATACATGGCTCCCCTGCTGCATCCCCCCGGCAGGGACCCTCTGCACCAGCTAACCCCAAAGAGCAGCACTGGCAAGTGACAGGGAGGGCCTGTAACACCCCAGGGCCGTTCTGCTGCTTTACATGAGTGCAACCCATTCCACCCTTGGTCTGCATCACCTCGGCAAGCTGCTGCCATCCTCTCCCTCCAGGAGCTCGGTTCCTATGTGTGCTTCTGGGTTGCATCACACAAGGTGCCATCACACAGAATTGCAAAGAGGAATAAGTGACTTGGCAGGGCTCAGGCTGGAGAAACCCTTGGTTCCTGGTGGGGATGTGTCCATGTCCTTAGGGCACATTTGACCGCAAACTACTGAAGCCCATGCAGCTCTAGGCATCCCCTGGCTGACAGCCTGCAATGCCTTCTGAGGTCCTGCCTCTCTCTACAGGACAAAGTCACCCCAGGAGCACAACACCCCTACTGTGGGGCTGGCACACCCACCCCAGAGACAAGCCCTTGCAGCCTAATGGGATGGAGTGGGATGGAGGAAGACCCATCCAGCAGTGTGGGTTCAGTACCCAGCGCGAGACCCCGGTTCCTGGCTGGGGCCCAAGCACTACTGCACAGCAACAGAGATACCAGCAATGAATGGGATCAGCTGTTAACACACACCAAAAGCGCAGCTAAAGCCAACATGGAGAGCAGTGTCCTGGGCCAGGAGCATCACCACGCACCCTTTGAGCAAAAGGAACCCAGGCGACCCCAGTGTACCTGGCAGCACTGTGGACCAGGCCCTCCCGGGGAAGGCACCAGGGCACAGGAGCCCACCCAGGCACCCATGGCTGGGAGAAGGCAGCAGCGTGTCCAAAGCAGGGAGAGGGAGCCTGGAGCAGACTCCAGTTGCTGCTCAGAAAAGCCCCAGTGACTAGCATGCCCCCTCCCACCATCTCCAGCTCCCAGCTGTCCTCCCCAACCACCTTTCCCCCAGCTGCAGAAGCACAGGGACCAGTGTCATTGCAGCTGGGAGCAGGGAGAACAAAGAAACCTCCACACTGCTGGCCTTCCCCCAGGAGAGAACAGAGATCAGCAGATCAGCTCAGCTGCAGATCTGGGCAGAATCTGGCCCCCAGGTCCTTCTGCCTCCCCTGCCAACTGGGCAGAGGAAACACGACCTTGGGCTGAGCATGCCCATCAGTTCCTGCCCCCGTCCTACTGCCACCTGCTCCAACAGCTCCCCCTTCCTCCACCCCACAGCCATTTCTCTGTGGCCTCCCTGGCCCCACTACCCATTGCTCATCACCAGCTCCTTCCCTGCCCAGCCTAAGCAAGCAGGTACCAGCCCGGGAGAGCCAGCACCCATCCCAGCCAGGGAGCAGAGCGTGGATCTGCCCAGAGCCAAAGCTGCAGGCTCAGGACAGCGGGTGGCAGGGGCTGCATGCGGCTGCAGCCAGGTTTGTGCTGGTTAGTGTGCTGGGAGCAGGGAAGCAGTGTGTAGGAGTGGTGAGGCCAGGCAAAGCATTGGGAAGACACTCGGCAGCTCCAGAAGCAGCAGGGGAAGTGCAGGGAGATGCAGGGTGCCAGGCAGGGAGCAGGGAGGGAAAGCTGCATGGCACAACCCTTACAGCACGGGGGAAGGAGGTGGGAGCAACCTTACCTGCACCCCTCAAGCCTGAGCAAGGAGGGCGAGAGAATCAGGGAGAGAAGCAACAACAGTTAGGAGCTGAACCTACCTCCTTCTGGGGTGAACAGCTGGAGAAGGACAGGGTTTGTGCTGTCCCCTGGAGCTCATGCTGCCCTACAGTCCCAGGCACCCTGCTTGCACCTTTGCTGTCACCGAGGACAGCCTCCTCCAGCTTGGGACGTGACTCCTACCCGACACTCACCTAACGGCACACTGTGCCCTGCTCCCCTTGCAGTGCACACCAAGGATGGGGCTGGCAGAGCTGCAGCAAGGTGCTGTGGGTGCCAAGCTGCCATGCCAGGCCTGACCCCAGCCTCAAACCCGCTGAAAACAAAAAGCAGCAGGGAGAAGGTGGGCACCAAGGCCAAGGGAACAGCACAGCCCTGGGGCTGGGTGATGGGCCTAGACCCTACAACCTGTTCCCAGCCCCAGCCCTATGGCCAGACCCCTCTGCTCTCCCCCAGGTTGTGGCATTTTCTCCTCCAACTTCCCTCACCTCCAGCCCAGCTAAACAGGACTGGGACAGCACAAAAAAACAGAGTGATATTGCTGGGGCTGCTACAGCCCCTGGCAGGACAGCCAGGCTGGCCCCTCCCCATCACATCCACCACTCACCCAAGGAGCCTTTGGGACACAGCACTGCAGCCGAGAAGCCAAACTTGGTCTGGGGCCACCACACACCTGCCTTCAGACTTTTGGGGCAGCCATCGTAAAGCACTGTGGAGACATGCACCCCGAGGGGCTGGTCACAAGGGAAGGCCACTGACGCCAGGCCCCAAGGCACCAGCTCCCTGCCGTGCCCACACTCACCCTCACAGCCACTGGGTGTCACCTCGGCAAAAGGGCTGTCGCAACTATTGCACTGGCGCCCAATGACCCCAGGCCGGCAGTGGCACCGGCCCGTCTCCTTGTCGCAGGAGCGCGAGGTGGAGCCCACAGGGTAGCAGTCGCAAGGCAGGCAGGCGTCGCTGCCTTTGGGGTGGTAGTGGAAGTCCTGGGGGAAGACGGAGACAGGCGTCAGACAGCTCATCAGGACAGCAGCCAAGGCTGGCACCTGGGGAACCGCTGGAGCCAGGAACAGAGAAGGGCCAGGCCCTCCTGATTTGCAAGCACCCCCACTGCCCCCATCATCACCGTGCAGGGGCAGGAGGGCTGAACAGAAGGGCTGAGTAGGGATCCAGCCCAGAGGTAGGCACACAAAGCAGGGCCTGGGCAGCTGCCAGGCCTTTGGAGAGGATAAGGAACAGCATCAAGGATGAGCAGGGACCCAGGAAAGCCATGGGCCATGTCCCCATGGGCAGCTGCCCCTCACCTTGCAGTGGCACTGCCCGTTGGTTTTGTTGCAGTCAGGGTCAAAGCCCTTGTTCACATCACAGTTACAGGGCCCGCAGGTGGGGTTCCCCCACCAGCCCTTTGGACATTGCTGGTCCATCCTAGGGAGAGAAATACCTCTGTTGTTACAACCACCAAACCCCCCAGGCCTTCTCCTCCCACCAGCTCAGCAGCGCCAAGGAGCCAGGTGGCACCGAGAAGTCCCTGGTCACATAGCTGGGATGAGACAGAAGCACAGAGCCAGGTACGGAGGCCATGGCCCTGCCCTGCGCTCCGCATCTCACCTGTGCTCGCAGTACTGCCCAAAAAAGTTCCCTCCACACTCGCACACGTAGCCCAGGGGTGAGCCTGCCTTGCGGCGACACACTGATTTGTTCTTGCAGGGGTTGAGGTGACACACGTCCACGCAGTCCCCTCCATAGTACCCTGAGATGTGGACAGAGAGCACCGTGTAAAGCAAGCACCTTCCCCTTGAGAGGGGCCAGAGCACCAAGGATTGGATTCAGGGGGCTCAGGAGGGATTTTGTTCACCACAAAAACTAATAAGTGTCTGGTGGGGATTTCTGGGCCCCGGACTTGCCCAAGGGATGGGCAGAAGAGCAGTCACAGGCCAGGAGGGAGCCACAGAGTGGGAAGCAGAAGACAGACAGGCGCGGAGACCAAAGGGGTGGCAGGGCGCTGCAGGCCCTACCTGGCTGGCAGACGCAGGAGTAGCTCTGCCACTCGTCCTTGCAGATGCTGTTGGCTGGGCAGGGGCTGGAGTCACAGGGGCTCGGCACACTGCAGCCAGCCTCCACCCGTAGGGCATGGCTGGGCTTGGACAGCGCGGTCCCGGTGACGCTGTCACCCAGTCGCACACCCTGCAATGCAGGTGACAAATTCATGGTGAAGCCAGGACACACATGCGAGGCTCCAGTCCTCCTGCCCTCCACAAACCCCCAGGGGCAGCCCCCCCCCCCCCCAATCGCCCCTGATGCATTGATTTATGGCTACCCCATGGCACCTCAGAGCCCTGAATGTTCAGAGGGAGAGCATCACCAGCAGGACAGATGCTGGCAGCAGCTGCCAGGCCTGTGTTTCCACCCCTCCATGTAACAGACCTGCTGGAAAGGGAAGGCTCAGACCAATGGACTCACCTGTATGCAGCCCCTCAGCCCATTCTGCACCTCGCCAGATCCCAGGACTCCCCCCACATGGAGGTGTTTCACCTTCAGGCCATGCAGTTCATTTCCAACAACCACTGTGTCCTGTAGAAGGACAGGGAGTAACATGGGGCAACTGGCATCAGCCCTGCCCCAGCCCTCCCTGAGGGTGCAGAGGCCCAGCCTGGCCCGTGTATGCCAAGCATCCCCCACTGCTCCTGTCTTGGTGCTGGGGTGTCAAGCAGCACCTACCTGGTAGAGCCCAAAGTCCAGGGTGAGGGTGATGACGTAGCGTGAGTCTCGCCCACTGCGGACATCCCGCAGCTCCAGCTGGAGGTCATGCCATCTCCCATCACTGAGCGGCAGCTGGTCCAGGAGGAGGCTGGTGCTGCGGCCGGACCCCCTGCTCACCATGAAGGAAAGCAGGCCCCCAGACAGCTGCAGAGAGGGACCCAGCAACGGCAGCAGTGAGCAAAGGCCTCACTAGCTCTGGCTGCCTCCAGCCTACCCTCCCTCTGAGCATGGGGAGGGAAACCCAACCCTGCTAAACACCTCTCCCTGCAACCACCCTCTGCTTGGACTGGAGTTAACATGGAGGACAGGGTCCTCCTGTTCTCCTGGGGTGGATGGCAGTAGAGGCTGGGGCACAGTGCTGCAGCTGAGGCTGTGGCCCTACCTGGCAGAGCAGGGTGGTATACTGGCCAGCATGGGCCTGCAGAAGCACCCCGTCTGGCTGCCGCGTCCGAAATGCCAGCCCCAGATACCATGGCACTGAGATCTTCATGTCTGTCTTGAAGTCCCAGGTCAGGACACTGTTGCCCTGGAAATAGTGGGCATGGTGCATGGCTGGAAAGGAAAGTGGAAGTGAGAAGGGATGGGCACTACACAGGGAGCTCTAGATGCAGGGACAACAGAGCTAGGTCATCTCACACAGACCCCTCACCCTGCTTCCACAGCAAACCCAGCAGAGTCTTGCCTGTACCCACCCTGCCCACGCCCAGCAGCGCCTGCTCACTCACGGTGGCGGCAGTCTTTGCCCCCGAAGCCAACAGGACAGAGGCAGGAGAAGGTCCCCCAGCTGACAGAGCAGGTGCCGCCATTCTTGCAGGGGCTGGAGTCACAGAACGTGTGCTTGGCATGGCAGCCTGGAGGTATCAAAGTCACCCACATCAGCCTTGACCTGCTCACCACCTCCCTCCAGCCCACATGAGGAGACACCACTGTCCCCCAACCCTTTCCCTGGCTGCCAGAGGGGCAAGCCCAGCCACTCAGCCTCTCAGCACAGACCCTGTCTGCTCAGGGATGAGGACCAAGGCTGTCGCTGCTCCTTATGCCAGAAGAAAGACACTGCGGAGCTGGACTGGCTACCTAGCAACTCCCAGACAGGCAAGCTCTGCAGGTTGTGCACTTGGGATCAGGGGACGTTCCCAGAACATTCCCAGAAGGGGACCTAGAGGCCCCCTTGCCCAACGGGAAGCTGTTCAGCTCCAGCTGTGCTGCCACACCACTGTAACAGCCCAGCAGTGCTGCTCGGTGAGGAGGGGCAATTTCCAGGGCAGGGGCTGGCAAGAGGAGAAGCACCGGTACCTGCAGCGGTTCCATTGTTGGCAATGTAGGAGGCCAGGTCAATGCGTTTGCTGTCAATGTACAGGTCTCTCATGCATCCCACAAAATCCCGGTGAGTGACGGGGAAGTTTTCCGGCAGGTTGGGAACCCCTCCAAGCAGCAAGGGACCTGTGAGGTCCAGGGACCTGCAAGGACAGAAGCCCGGGGCTGTAAGAGCCACAGCGACCTCAGGCCAGACAGCTGGCTCCCCAATGCAAGGGGCTGGGAAGCAGAAATCCCCAGGGACAGGCACACGCAGCCGGGGCCCTTGGAACTACAGCTGCCCCAGATGTGAAGGGCTGACTCTGCAAGGGACTCAGGTGCCCTGCTCCTCTCCCCACACAGTCCCTGAGGAACTTACTTCTTCGAGCTGGTCTGCACACCCTCTGCAGCGCAGGAGTAGTTCCCAATTTCACTGCCAAACTGCAGGGCCACTGAGGTGTCACATTCATCCACTGTCAAGACAGCCACCTTGTCCTTGGAGGGGCCCTGCACCACCCCCAGGGCACTGACCTTGGGCTGAAACCAAATGCAGGGCATTAGCAGCACACATGCCCCCAGACCCAGGCACCCAAGGGCTCACACAACAGCAAGAAAAGGGCTTGAGCATAGCCCAGGTCCTGATGCACTGCTGGAGCGTGAGCAAAGCAGGAGGGACATCTCTGGCTGAGCCCAGCAAGCAGCACCAGAGATGGACACAGGCAAAAACACTTCATGGACCACATTTCTGCCGCCTCCAAGTGTGGTTCTGAGGGTCACTCTCGCCCTGCACCCAGCTGTCTGCTCCACTACACCCACCCCCAATGGCTGAAAACCACCTCTACCTTCTCTCCGCAGCCTCCCTCATGGGGCAGAGCTGGAGAACGGGAAAAACAGAGCCACTCGCTCATGCCTCTCAGGGAGAGAGACCCACACCCGTGGGGGGACAGCCAGGGCACACGTACCTTGTTGTAGTAGCGGAGCTGCAGTGTGTGCCACTGCCCATCACTCACACCCCCCGGCAGGTAGGGGCTCACCACTGTGCTGGACTCACCTGCGGAAACAGGGATGAATGGCATGCTGAGGGAAGCCGGACAGCCCTCAGTCGTGCCCACCCCTCCTGCAGGCACTAAGCCCTCCACGCCGCCGACTGCCTCACGCAGGGATGGAGAAGGGCTTCAGAGAGACAAGCTTGGCACACCAGCCCCTGCATGCTGTGGCCCTGTGGCAGAAGCAAGGCAGGGGAATCACAGACCTGGGACTGGCAGCCAGCACCCTGGGATGGCTTCTCTGTCCAGGCTGACTGCTGGGGTGCCCTGGCACTGTGTGGCTGGCCCCTTGCCAGCGCTTGCTGCTGGGCCTTGCCCTGAAGAGACCAGTGCAGCCAGAGCAGTCGCAGGATGGCCACCAGGCACGCAGTGAGCACTGGACACAGGATGGGAGGGAAGCGCCAGTTGTTAACACAAGTGCCCAGTGCTCCTGGCAGCTGATCCTGACACCCCTTGGAGCAGGCAGGATGGGCGCAGGATGGGCACAGCAATGGCACAAGACAGCAGGGATGAGATCAACACGATAGCAAACACCTCCCAAGAGGCTCCTCCTCTCCAGACTGGCTCACGGCAAGGCAGGAGATAAAGCTCCTGATGACATAATGGGGCAAAACAGCAGGGGAGACTTTAAAAGCGTTTGTCCTGGCTTGTGCTCACAACCCCCCTGCTGCACTTGTACTCCTAAGCTTAGGGAGGGTCCTGAGACACACACTCATCCTCTGTGCCATCCACTGATGCTCACCAACACCTCTCTCAGCCCCATCTCCCTTAGCATGGGCTCTATCCAGGGCAGCACCCCGCTCTCCCCACTCAGCGCAGGCCTTCTTGCAGCTCCTACGGCACAAATCCCATGACAGACAGGGCCGAGCCTACCTGTGGAGTATTTCAGCTGGACCTGTCCCTGGATGATCTCCACTGCCAGGAAGTCGTGCCTCTCGTTCAGGCGCCCATTGTAGAGCAGGAGGCCGCTGGGCTCCACGGTGCTGAACCTGGGGCAAGGGAGGAAGTGGGAGGGCAGGGTGTGTGCAAGAAGCATGCAGAGATCCCCACTCTCCCATGGCATACACCAGCATCCTGGCACAGGGACAAGATGAGACATGGCCCTGGCCCTGGGTGCAAACCCAGCTGGGAAAGGCTGGAAGCTTGATCCAGCAGATGCTTTGGGAGCATGGGAGGTCCTGGCATGGAGGCACAGAGGTGGCAGCAGGCAAGGGCAGGGGCACTGAAGGAATGGACGAGCTGATGCCAGCTGATGTCAGTGCTGATGCAGAGCCCTTTGGCTAAAGGCAACAGAGCAGTCCCGTGGTGAGGCAAAGCCAGTGACGCAGGGGTCTGGAGAGCACCATAAAGTCCCTGGACAGACCCAGGGTACACAAGAGCCACCAGAGCGGGGCCCAGGTGTTGGTGTCCAGTGGAGGAGAGGACTCACGAGAGGGCGAGGGTGAGGTGGAAGCGCTGGCGCAGGCCCCGGAACATGACAAAGGATCGTGGTGGGAAGGAGCGTGTGGACACCTCGCAGAAGGGCATCTCAAAGCCACCCGCCGGGCACTGGCAGCGAAAGCCCCCGTCGACACTGTTGGTGCAGGTACCGCCGTTGCGGCACACGCCGGGCATGCAGCGCCCCGAGCGGCTGTCCACTTCGCAGTTCTCACCTGGGGGAAGCGAGACGCAAGATATGGGACATGCCCCAGCTGGGGGGCATGCATGCAGCAGCCACACATCCACTTCTTGCCCCAGGGGTGCAGACCTCAGCCTGGATTTGGGGCAGGGCAGCCAAAGGGCAGGAGTTTGTGGAGCAGCTGGGGGCAGGCAAAGGATGTGACAACCCAGATGTCACCCACGTGTTCCTCACAGTAGCCAGCAAGCCAGCTACCACTGCCAGCCCCACAGCCTGAGCCCCTGGTTGGGAAGCCAGCTCCAGCTGAAAGGGCAAGTTTGGACCCAGGATAGCATAGGAATGGGACAGGAGGGGACTGGCCACAGCTGGCCTGCATGGTCCTGAGGATGGAGAGGCAAGGACAAGCCAGGAAAGTCCTGGCGATACTGAGAGTGCCTCCTTGGGCACAGCCACTGCACAAGTTTGGGACAGGCATCGTAGTCCTGGCTCTGGGGTGTGGGGACAGCCCAGCACCAATGAGCTCCCCTGCCAATAGCTACGAAAGTCACCCACAGCACCAGAAGCCTCCTAACCCTGTGGCCAGGCTCTGACATAGGAGCAAAAGCCAGGTGGAAACCAGCCAGGTGAGGGACAACAAACACCCCTGCACCTTGCTGGCACTGCTAACAGGGATGCCCCAAGCCAGCTCAGCAGTGCAGTGCAGGGGGTCTGGCCAGCCCCTTTTCCCATGCTGTCCCCACGGCATGGAGGGAACTGTTCAGCTCCAGTCCTATGCCCCAGGCCCTGCTCCCATTACTTGCTCCGTGGCGTGCAAGGAGGATGAGGAGACAGCATGAAGTGACAGGGAAATGAGCTCATTAACCCTTCTGCTAATGGCTGTTCATGCTTCAAATGCTGGGGGTTAATTACCACTGACTCTGCTTATCTCACCAGGAGCCACGGATAGGAGAGTGGCTCCAAGGCAGCCATCTGCTGCTGTGCTCCCTCCCAGTGGGGAGGGCAAAGCAGGGGCTCCCTCCCTAGTAGCCACAGTCCACCCTGCCCTGTGTCTGGGCACAGATCTCCACAGCCTGTCGAGGACTTCAGGCAACAAGACACTGGCCGACTCAGGGATTCCCCCTATGGCTAGGACCAGATCTGTCTGGATTGGATCCTGCCCAGTGGGGCAGCTAGGCCCAGCCTCCCCTTCTGTTTTCCGTGGACAGCAGCTCACCCACTGCGTGTGGGCTCCACACCTCTGCCAGACCAGCCGAAGACTGGCACAGGCTGAAACCAGCACCTCCAACAGTCCCAGAGCCCATTGCCTCACTGGCATGGGGCAGGGCCACGGAGCCTGCTGTGACCCAGCCTGGCACAGTCCAACCTGGCCTCCTGTGAAAAAGGCTGGGAAGTGGTGGCCAGAGTCTCCAAGAGCCCTCCATGCCACCCTCCCTAGAAGACAGATTTCTATGGCAACCTCAGCCCTCTGCATTCAGCACCATGGAAACACAGATAGCTGGGAGCAAAGCTGGACCTCTGCAAGCAAAGAGGGGCTCTGCCATGCTCCACCCTGCTGGGAAGAGCACCCCACCATGGTGACAGCAAAGCCAAGGGACCTGTTCATCTGTCCCCCTGTGGTCCCCAGCTCCAGGCACTCACCGCTGAAGTGCTGGCGACAAATACAGGTGTATCCCCCCTCCTTGCGGGTGCAGATCCCGCCATTCAGGCAGGGGTTGGAGTAGCAGAGGTTGATCTCTGTTTCGCAGTAGTCCCCAGTGAAACCCTGTGGGCAGCGGCACCGCAGGCCAGTGATGGGATGGATGGGCCGAAAGAGGGTGGAGGGGGAGGCAATGAAGGGGGCCGAGCTGTCAAACTTGAGGACAGAGATGCACTTCATGTAGTTCTGGCAGGGCTCCCGCAAGCAGACGTTGTCATCGAAGGGCAGCACCTCTAGCATGGAGGCACCTGTGAGCACCATACGCTTCATGTACAGCTGCTCCTGCAGCTCCTCCGAGCTGAAGTAGCGCCCACCCCGTGGTGCCAGGGCCGAGAAGCTGACGTTGAGCACCGTGCCGCCCACGTCCGTGTCATTCTGGATATTGAAGATGAAGATGTCCTCCTTGGGCGTCGCAAGCACAGTGGCCACCCCTTCCAGGAAGGTGGACAGCAGCGGGGAAAGGAAGCGCTCCTGCCACATGTTCTCCAGCCGCACCGTGATGCTGTTAGCCAACATGTCCTCTGTGATGATGATCACCCGCAGGACACACTGGGCTGTCACGCTGTGGATCCCATCTGTGGGAGGGAACAGGGGCACACTGCAGGTCCTTGCCTGCTGTTTGGAGGATCCCCTCCCACCCCAGGGCAGAGCCCTGCACCTCAGTGTGGCCCCCAAAAGGCCTTGGCTCAGAAAGGTTGGAGTCACAGCCCCAGGGGCTAGCACGGTGCCACGTGGCTAGAGGGGGAGCAGTCGGTGTGGCTGCACCTTTCTCCCCTCCGCTCAGGCTCTCCACAGAAATAACTCTCAGGTTTTCTCCCTGTCCTGGATCTCAGCAGCAAACTGAGCTCTCAGGAACAAAGATGCTGGTGAGATTCAGGCAGAAGGAAGTCCCACCAGAAGGCTGGGCAAACACAAGAGCTGATGATGCCAGGGCCTGGGGTGTTTTGCTTCCCCACTGCACCCTGTCTGCCTCCCCCGCACTGCCTTTCCCTGTGCTCTCCTGCTGTTTCCTTCCTCTCTCCTCCAGGGTCTCCAAGGCTTTTGTGCAGGTCTCCTTGTTTCCCCCTTTCACACCATCTGCTCTGCATCTCTTCCTCCCTCAGCCCATCTCTGGTTTGTTTAATTCTCTTTAATCTTTATTTTCCTTGGAAACAAACTCCCTCCCCTTGGGACCCCGCACCACGCGAGCAATCTCCCAGGCGTGAACAACAACAGCATGCTCGCACACTTGAAGCATGCCAGCCTGCTCCCTCCTCTCTCCCAGGACCCTGGCCGTTAGCAGCATCTCACCCCCGCGTTAGGCACATTCACGTGCCCGCAGCTCAGGCTGCAGGGGCACAGCATCAGCCTGGTCAGGCAATGGCACAGCTCCCACCACAGCACCCATCCCAGCAGCTGTGTGACTTGGGGCCCCCTGCCTCACCCCACCTACCCAGCTCGCAGAAATCCAACAAATCCCACTACCTTGCAAGGTCATACCCTACTGCAAATTAGGAAATACTGGCAAAGATGTCAGCTGGACAGACAGACAGATGTGACCACATTCTTATTTCCTCCAGGAAACCCTGCTACAAGCACAGGCAGCCACACAGCACCCCTCCCAGTGGGACACAGACTGTAATTACCCCAGCTGGGGACCTGCCAGGCAGTAAGCTCTGTACCTTGCTCAGATAAAAGTCTGACTGGTCCCTTCGAGAGCACAAATGCCCCAGCCCATTCCCCAGCCTCACCACTTTATACTGCCCAAATGTGAGCTGCCTGACTCTTTGCTGGTCCTGTTGCTCTTCCCCCTCTCTGCCCAGGCGTTTTTGGGCAGTGGTTTTAATTTTCAGTTATTAACTCTCCTTTCTATGTGATCCTAGTCAGTGGCTTTGCAGAGGTATCCCACAAAGCAGCCTGCCATGGTCCTCCTTGCTTACGCCACCCTGGACACCTTTGCCAGCAGCTTTGGCCAGGGCACCCAGGAAGGGGAGAAGCCTGCCTGCTGCTCCAGGACACCTCCTCTCTCCCCAGTCCACCTGCTTCTGGGCCCTCTGCCCCAGGCACGCAGAGCCAGCCTTCTGCATTGCAAGGCAAGGACTGCAGCTACATCTGTGGCTGCAGAAATGCTTGATGAGGCTCATCAAGAGCCTCACTGCTCCTGGTGAAATGGGGTGATGCAACTTTCAGCCCACTGCCAGCACCCCAATGATAATGCCCCACGGGTGCCAGCAGCACATGCTGTTTCCATCTCCCAACCCACATGTACCAGAGAGCCCCAAACCCCCGTGTTTCCTTGGAAATCTGGCTTTCCATCACTATCCCAAGACAACGTTTACATCAGCACACCTCAGTGCTGACTCCCAGGACTATCCCTGGGCACAAGATGTGCTCTAACATCCCTTGCATATGACTGATCAGTGGCAAACACCAGCCGCCCCCTTCCCCTGGGGATGGTGAGTTCGGCTGCTTGTGCACCCGCACAGGGAAGGCCACCTGAATGATGAGCAGGGGGTTTTCTAGGATGTTCCACTTTCCCTGTCTGCCATGCTGAGCCCTGGCAGGTAAATCAGCTCCACAGAGACAGCCTTCTGCATCCTCTCCTGGGCATCTGCATCAGGTTCAACACTCTGGCCTCCAGTTTAAATGCTGTCATGGGAGATGGGCTTGTGAAAAGGTAGGAAGGAGGGCTGAGCTCGCTTTCGGGGAAGAGCAGCTAAAGCAAAGATCCTCCAGCACCACCAAGGGCAGTGCCCCCTCTACCTCGCCCCAGCCCTCACCCATTCCACAGCAACACACTGGTGTGAGCAAACCAGGCACCTGGTGCTGCACTGTTCACACTCTGCCCCTTCGCCTCACAGCCAGAAAGCTGAAGAACAAGCCCTCAGCAGCTCTGGCTGTTCACAGCCCAAGAGGCAGCCATGTGGGTTATAATCAATGTGGCGTGACCGCCCCATTAGCAGGACCCTACACCAAAGGTGCCACAGTTCCATCTTGTGAACACCGGAGAGCTGCTTGTTTGCTCACAAGCTGTAATCTCTGTCCCTCTCTCAGCCCAGGTGTGACACCACCTTGTGTTGTGCAGAGCAGGGAGGGGACCCGACCCACAATCTTCATGGTGATCCCATCCTCAGCCATGCCAAGGCGCAGTGCAGCCCCATGCCACCACATGTCCCCTGCCCACCCTTCCAAGCGGGCCATAACTGCATGGCAAGATTTCCTGTGCACAGATGTAACCTGGGCTCAAAGAAGCGTCATTACCAGGGCACACAGGACAAACTAACAGACCAGGCTGTCACTGCCAGGCAGACCTGGCCAGACCGTGCCGAGGCCACATGTGAAACAAGCCTAGCAAACTCAGCCAGACCCTGCTCGACACCGCTCCATCTCCTGCAACCCAGTGCAACGTGGCAGGAGAAGCAACAGGTTTCCTGGCACCCTGGGCAGCCCCAGCTCTGCCGAGGGCCAGGGGGTGTAAATGCCAGCCCTCCATCCCCTGCCCATACCTCAGGTCCAAGCCTCACATGCAAAGGTGCCTTTACTGTTCCTCTCTCCCTGTGGCTGCTGCATTGGAAAGCCTTTTGATTTCCCTCGGCCCCATTTGAAGTTTGCAGTGCAGGAGGATTTAAAGATTGAAATGTCTCCCTTTTTTCCCTCTCTCTCTCTTCTACTCTTCAGAAGGTGAAAGCTTTGTGGCAACCCTGCAAATTCCCGCACAAGCTCCAGCCTGCACACTGGGGCTGGTGCTCTGGAGATAAGGCTCGCACCAGGCTGGGGGAGCAACAGAGCCAGTAGTCACCCAGGAGCTAATCTCCTGGAGGAAGGGGGGTTGCTTTTCTCTGAAATCAAATTGTTTCCACCAAACTGCTCCCACCCCATATGTAAGCAAGGTGAGAAACCACCCCTACGTGACACCCTGCCGGCTCTGATGTGGAGGGCAGCATGAGTAGCAGTTACCAAACAGCTCCATCCAGCACCTGGCTGGATGTGCCAGGGGATTTAGACCTGCCTGGGCTCAGCGCAAAGAACTGGCATCATCACCTGCACCCCCCGAGGCACCTTCTCTCTGCAAGAGGCTCACCAGCTGCTGAGTGCACCCAGCCCTGGGGAGGCAGGAGTGAGGGGAAAGCCACAAGAGTAGCTCAGCTGTGCTTGGCATAAGATGCTCCCAGAGCCACCAGCAGTCTGGCATCTCTCCCCGAGGGACCACCTGGTGAGGCAGTACCCTGGGAAGCCACCGCTTTGACACCAGCTACCTTCTCAGTGGGAATAAGGCAGGGTGGCCTCAGCCCATCACTGCACTGTGTCCCTGCTCCTTCTCCTCTCCCTTTGTCCCCTCCTCGCGGTTTGCCTCTCTGGCCAAGGCGAGTGTGAGCTCAGTTCAAGCCCAGCTGTCTCCTGCTCTCCTCTCTCCGGCTCGTGGTTCACCCAGAAGCAGCCATGAGGCCCAGGGTACAGCTCTCACTCTCCCCAAGGGCTGCTCAGCACCCAGCAATAGGCAGGCAGACATCCACCTGATTTATGGCTGTTATTAAGCCTTGGCTGATGTGATGCTGAGTCCTGAGGCAGGCTGGAGGCCAGCAACACCTCCCAGGAGCAAGGAGGCTGTGGCCAGGGAAAAAGGTGGGCTGCAGGGTGCCCGACACCTTTGACATTGCCCAGCCCACAGCAGAAAAGGTCAAGCACCCCTTTCGCAGTTCCCCCCAGCAATGCAGAGCCAGCTTCGGCCCCACAGCCCTCCTTGGTAAGCTCCCCCGTAACACACGGTCCCACCTCAGCATCACAACCAGGGCTGCCTCCCCCCTCAACTCCATGCAAGGGGAAGCAGATGGTTAAGAGAATGACCCGCTGCAAATGGGAGGGGGAAGAAGCTACCAAAAGAAAGCCCAAAGCTGGCTGGAGGCACTGACACCCCCCTGGGACGCATTTTAATCACAAATGCTCAGCCTTTCTGATTAAATGTGGCTGGAGAGCTGGTGCCTGGTGAATATTCATGTAGTAGAGCAAGGAAACCTGGAAACATGCCTACAGGGAAAGTACCAGGGATAAGGGAGAAGAGGGGCTCTAACCTCCACGCTGGGCAGCACGGGGTCATCATGTTTGCAGTTCCAAGACTGACAATTACCAGCTTCAAAAGCAGCAAAGCTACAGAAAGAAGAGCTCTGGCAGGAGAGCAGGATGGGCAGCAGACTCCCCCAGGGGGCCTGTGCTGTCAGCCTGGGAATGGAGCTCCAGGCCTGCGCTGGAAACCTCTTGGAGGGAGCAGGGCTACCAACTGCTGCCCAATGGTCTCCTGGGTCTGCCAGGATAAGAGCCCATCTCTCCTGTCGCCCCACACTGCCAGAGGCTCTCTGGATCCCCAGGCAGCACCAGGCATGGGCTCCAGCCAATGCTCCCACCCCAAGAGCCTTGGAGTCACTAGCAAAGGTTCCCCTTCCCTTACAGCAAACATTTTGGCCTTCAACCTGCCAGGGAGCTCCAGGGATCAGGAACAAAGCAACTCAGCTCAAACGGCCCCCTGACCCAGGAGGGGATGCACCCCTGTCCCTCACTTGGGGGGATCAGGAGGTCAGAAATAGGCTCCGGTGCATCACCACCTGTCCTCTTCTGAGCAGCAGAGACAGTGTCTGAGAAAGCGTAAGCCACCACTCTGACTGCAACACCCTGTGCAGCCACCCCAGAGATGGCAAGGGTGGTCTGGGAACAGACAGGGATAGCTTTCAAGTTTGCAACTAAAGAGCAGTAAAACACCTCCAGACAGAGAAGCCAGGAAAGGAGGAGACAAGTATGGGTAAGGTGAACATTCCTCACCACTTCTCAAGGGCTTTGGCAGACCTCTTAATATTTTGATGGTACTTGACAGGTTAAGAGACCTTAGAAGTAAATCAGACTCCCCTCATCTACCAGAGAATATGAATGTCACTCTCCTGGTAGCTCTAAAGACAGGGACTAAAATATAATAACCAAGGAGACTCCAAAACCCTTCCCTAACCAAGAACAGAAATCCTTAAGTCTCCCACCCTAACTTTGTGGTCAGCACCTCCAGCTGTGATGGACCAAGGAATCTCCTGAGAGTGGGCTCCTCAGGAGAGGAGAGGCATGCAAGTTGTGAAAGGCCAGGGCAGCCCTGGGACCCTTACCCAGCTTGAAAAGATGGCTCTGATGTGTTCAGACATAGGAGTCAGGACAAATGTGCTCTAGGGTGGTCTTCCCTGCCAGGCTGGGATTTTAAGTGAGGCATCTTGGACAAATGGGTCCCCTCACCAGGGCAAGCTCCTGGGCTGCAGGCTGAGGGGAGATGTGTACAAAGAGCTTGAGAGGAACAGGGGCCATGCAGCAGCCACGGCTCAGCATGGCTGAGCCTCCATCCTTGCCACCAGCCCAGCAGCCTGGCCCAGTGAAACTGGTCTGGAACGGTTTAAAGTCAACACGACGTCAGTCTCCTCAATGCCCCAATCTCACACTGTGCTGCTGGCCATGGACACAGCCCCACCACCCCACTGTCTTGCACGCTCGGCAGCCATGAGCTGTTTCTAGCAGCCATAGGTGCCCACATGTCTGCAAAGAGCTGGGTTCAGTTTTGAGGCTGTCAGTCCCCCTGGAGAGGGGGGGTTTGTGATGGCTCAAGTCTTCCCTGCCTCCTACAAGGAGCTGAGAACACACACAGCTCACAGGCAGGCAGAAGGGCCCCTTGCCCTGTGACTTAGGGGGATCCAACCTCCCTCAAAGGGACCATAAAGCTCACAGGCAGGCAGGGAAGCCACCCCCCCGTTGGATACTGACCCTTGGGGCACCCCCCTAGGTGCTACTGGTGCCTTCCTGAAGGAGGAAGGTGCTCTGGCGTCTGCTCCGGCCCTGTGCCCAGGCAAACAATGCAGCCGGGTCTGAACGTCCTGGCCGCCAGCTCTGCGAACTCCCCCGCCCACCCTCCCCCTGCACACAGAGACAGCATGGGGCCGACGGGGCTGCCAGCTGGGCGGAGGGCTTCAAACAATAAAGAAGGAAAAACCCAAACCAGACCTCCACCTCCATAGCTAATATCAAAGCCAACAAAAGGCCCGTTTCCCAGCGTCTCGCTTCCCTCCCCAGTACAGCTCTTCCCCTTCCATCTTCTCCCCTCCTCTGCGAGCGCACCTCTCCGTCTCCCTTCCCACTGGAAGATGACGACACTCTAATTGCAAGGGCCCCCTCGCCGCGAGGCAGCTCAACAACGCAGGACTTCGGGACGTGATTGTCTCCTGCCTTTGTGCAGGGTTAAGTGTGTGAAGAGGCAGGGCTTGCATAAACACACTCGGACAGAAGCCGGAAAGGTCAAAACCACCCCCCATTTCCAGCAACGGGCCTGTGTGTGCCTGCACCCGCTCTCAGCCAGCCTTGCAGTTACAATTAGCCCCCAAAGAGCCCCCGTCCACCGATGGGCTGGTGCTGGCCATGCAGGATTGCCTTGAACAGGTCTCCTCTTAAAGCCCCCACTCCATCTTCTGCAAGAAATCCTCCCCTCGCTGAATAAGCCAAATAGACAGAGGGAGAGGGTGAAAAGGGAGGGCGGCTGGTAGCTGAGGGTCAGGAGAGTATCATGATTTAATGTACGGCTCTCCAGGCACTCTTGGTAATTCAGTACTTGGCCCCTCCAAAGAGGGCTCTTGCCCTCCCTCCCCCGGAGCCACTCCTCGGTTCAGCGATGGACTGATGCCTCCATTTCAGATCATGCATCCGCGAGCAAAGAAAGGCTGATGGTGAAGGCAAAGCTCAGTCAGTGGGGAGCTCCAGGTCCAAACCCCGCTTGCTCACAGACAAGCCCCTACGTCCGTCTTTGCCCTGCCCTCAGCTGGGCCAGAGGGGACCCCAACACTCCCCAAACCCACCCCAGCAGCTACCGCTAGCATCCGCATTTGGATACTCCAGCAACATACACCATGCGAGAGTTTTAAGCACCACACTCTGAGGTGTGTCACAGCTGTACCCTGCAATAGTAAGTTGGCTGCAGAAAGGTGGTATCAGGTTTTAGAAGCCAGACCAGAAAGCACAGGTGTTGGTAGGTGCCACAGCCAGAATCTGGACCAAACCGTTTGCTACCAGTAGATGGGTATTTTTAAGAGGGTTCCCTCCACACCAAGTTTAATCCCTCCCTCCCAAGCACAGACAGGGAAGCACTCAGCCCCAGCAGGGAGAAAAGCTACCCGGGCTTGGGAGCAAAGCGGCGTGCCAGCCCCTGGGCCAGCAGCTTGGCCACCCCAGGAACCAGCTGCTTGTCTGGCCAGCACCCTACGGTGCACATCACAGCCTTGCTGGTGACAGCACCTCCAAAGGTACCTTGCTAGCAGCTACAAGCAATCCTCACAGCCGAGTAACGATGCTTTGTTCTTGCAGACCACCTCTGGCCTCAGCCCCCTTACAGAGCGCTCCCCTGCACAATGCCCCCACTGCCACCCTTTCTGACCCCTTCAGTATTCCCTGATTGGAAGGGACTCCAAATCCAAATCTTGTTGCTGGTCCCCAACCTGCCCCCTCCAATGCAGAAAGGGGTCCCCCAGGGGGACCACACAGAGCCCTCCAAAGGTACTGCACTAAAGGTTTAACAATTTAATGATTTTCACACCCTACCTGTGACGGTCACCAGCATGGAGGCTACAAGCGGACGGTTGTTGTCCAGCTTACGGCTCAGCCTCAGCTCCCCGCTCGATTGATTTACAATCAACAAGTGCAGTTCATTTCCTCGCTCAAAGGTGTAGAAAAGGTGGTCAGACACATCTGGGTCATAAGCTGGAACCTTCCCTATGACCCCCGAAGGGAAGGTGTTGGACTTATTGGACACGTAGTTATTGAACAGGATCTGGAAGTTCTTGAGAACAGGGCTGTTGTCATTCTGGTCAATAAGTTTGATGTGGACTGTGGCTCTGCTGACCAGAGGGGCAGATGTGGCCTGCACTACAATCACGTACTCGGGTTTTGTCTCATAATCCAGGTCTATCAAGGCTGTGAGCTCCCCAGAAAAGATGTCCATCTGGAATATCTCAGGGATGTTGCCTTCCACAATTTGGTACATGATCTGGGCATTGGGTCCCTCATCCGGGTCGACAGCTGTGATTTGGGCCACGACAGAGCCTACGATGCTGTTCTCCTTTACCATGACCTCAAACTCTTCAGCGGGAAAGACAGGGGCATTGTCGTTCACATCCTGAATGGTAACCTGGATATGGACAGGAGTTCGCTGAGGAGGGATGCCCCTGTCCACAGCATACGCAGTCAGCTCATACACGGGAACATTCTCACGGTCCAGCCTGCGGACAGTGCGAATGATCCCTGAGGTGGGCTCTATGGTGAAGTCTCCATCCCCATCCTCCCCGTTCTGGAAGGTGTACTGCACTCGCCCGTTGGTGTGGGCATCCCGGTCAGTGGCGGAGATCTGGAGGACACTGGTGAAGGGAGGTGCATCCTCAGAGATCATGCCCTGGTAATGAGGGCTGACGAACTGTGGGGCGTTGTCATTAACATCATTCACCATGATTTCAACGTAGGTGGTGTCTGCTTTCTGGGGGATCCCATTGTCCTTGGCAGTGATAGCCAACGTGTAGGTGACCTGGTCCTCATAGTCCAGTTCTGCCTGGAGAGTGATGGCCCCAGAATCCGGATCAATGCGAAACTGAGGGACGTTGTCTTCCAGGTAGTACGTGATGCGAGCGTTTTCCCCCACATCATCATCTGTGGCACTGATTACCACCACGGTGCTGCCCACAGGCCGGTCCTCATTGATGCTCACAGAATAGTGGGCACTCTGGAACACAGGCCGGTGCGTGTTGGCATCGGTGATGTTGATGTGAACGTAGCAGTTGTCACGCAGGGTGCGGTCAGAGGCCGTCACGGTGAGCACATAGCGCCTCTCCTGCTTGTAGTCCAGCGGCAGAGACAGAGTGATGAGCCCCACCCCACCTTGCGTGCTGATAGAAAAGCGGTTCCGTGTGTTACCTCCCGTGATCTGGTAGGTGATGGCACTATTCACATCCCGGTCAATTGCTGTGACACTGAGGACACTGGTCCCCACGGCTGCATCCTCATTCAGGCGGATGAAGTACTCCTTCTGGGTGAACTCGGGACGGTTGTCATTGACATCCATGACAGTAATGGTGACGCTGGCGGAGGCGGATAAAGATGGAGAGCCATGGTCCCGAGCCTCTACCCCAAAAAAATAGTGCTCGACTGACTCCCGGTCCAAGGGCCCACTGACTGTGATCCACCCCGTGGCACTGTTCACCACAAAGGGTGTGTCAGCTGAGACCCCTGTCAGTTTGTACTCCAGACGCGAGTTCTCGCCGTAGTCCGCGTCCACAGCCTGGATGTGGATGACAGAGTGGCCGAGGGGAGCATTCTCCAGCACAGAGATTTGGAAAGGGGTGCTGACAAAGATGGGGGCATGGTCGTTGATGTCCACCACCTGGATGCTGGCCATGCCGGTGTTGTTAGAGAGGGGAGGGCGCCCCGCGTCCTGAGCCCGGATCCTCAGGGCGTACTCCCGCTCCACCTCAAAATCCAGTGGGGCCACCACCTGTATCTCCCCAGTGATGCTGTCAATGGAGAACTGGCCCCGGCTGTTCCCGCTGATGATGTTGTAGTGGACCAGTGCATTGTTGTCCTTGTCAAGGTCCGTGGCAGTGACGCGCAGGATCTCAGTGTGGGGCCGTATGTCCTCCCTCACCTGGACGATGTAGCGCTTCTCACTGAACTGAGGGGTGTTGTCATTCTCATCAAGGACCGTGATGTAGACCTTGACTGTGGCAGAGCGGGGCCCCGGCTCCCTCCCCTGGTCATTGGCCTCCACCACCAAGGAGTACTTCTCCATCTTCTCCCTGTCCACTGGCCCACTGGTGGTGATCAGCCCAGAGCGGGGGTCGATCTCGAAGACAGCGTGGGCAGCCCGCTCGTTGACGAAGCGGTAGCGGATGTTGGCATTGGGCGGGGAGTCGACGTCCGTGGCCCGCAGCTGCAGGATGGGGTATCCCTCCTCCACGTTCTCCCGGATGGTCTCCCGGTACTCGCCCTGCTCAAAGACGGGGTCGTGGTCGTTGCGGTCGGCCACGGTGATGGCCACCATGGTGGTGGCGGAGAGCCGGGGCACCCCGTGGTCGGCGGCTGTCACGCGGAAGTAGTGCAGCTCCATGCTCTCGCGGTCGAGGGCCTGCGTGGTGGTGATGAGCCCGGCCCGCGGGTCGATGCTGAAGAGCTCCCGCGAGCGGCTGTTCATCAGGGCATCCATGGAGTACACCAGCCGCCCCGCCTCGCCCCCGTCGGGGTCCTGGGCCGCCACCGCCACCACCGCCGTCCCCGCCGGCTGGTTCTCCGCCACCTCCGCCTGGTAGTTGTACTGGGGGAACAGCGGGTGGCGGTTGGGGGCTGCGCGCCGACCTCGCCGCCCGGGGGACGGCGCCGGGAAGGGGAGCGGGCGCGGCGGGGCGGCGCGGGNNNCTGGCCGGCCGCGGTAGGGCCGCCTCCCCGGGCCCTGGCCGCCGCCGGACGGGCTGTCCGCGCAGCGCGGGGGGGCAGCGCCGGTGAGAGGGGTAACGGGCACCATGCGAGGGACGTACTGTCCCCGTGTGAGCGAGGTGTCCCCTGGCGCGAGGAACCTGCCCGTCCCGATGTGAGGGTCGGGTCCCCTCGCGTAAGGGATGTGCCCGTCCCGGTGTGCGGGACGCGTCAGCCATGCCAGGCACCGTGTGGGGTTGCCACCACCGTGTGCGGCGCACCTGCCCTGGTGCGAGGTGTGACCACCCAAACGTCAGACGTGCCGGCCATCGTGCGGAGTGCACTGGCCCTTAGAGGAGGCCCGCTAAGCCATTGCACAAGGCACAGGGGCTGCCAGCCAGGCCACACCAGCCCGCAGTGGAGGGGCAGTGGGCAAGCTGCCTGCTGGCACGACCCACCTCCTCCAGCCAGCTCATGATCCCCCCCACGGCACCCCTCCAGGCACACAGAGCACAGCAGTGCCAGCTCTGGTGATGGCTGCCGGTGGCACGGCACGGCCTCCCTTCACCCTGGCACACCCCGGCACAGGCTGGTGCTTCGCTGCTGGGATGTGATGAGGGGCTGCATGCCAGCCAGCCCCCAGTCCTGCCTGGTGCCGCAGGGACACGTGTCCATGCCTCAGCTAGGGATCCCACAGCTTCTGGATACCAGCCCTCAGCGCGCACCTCCGCTGGTGCCCACTGACACCCCTGCTGCGGCACCAGCGGCGTGCCAGGTGGCAAGCAGCATCCTTGTGCCACTGCTACCATCCCCAGGGCCATTCTGCTTCCTCAGGGCACCAAGAGACTGTGGCGTTAGCCGCGCTGCTGCTAGCAGAAAGGACAAGGCAGGAGAGGACCGGCGTTTTGGCAAGAGGCACTGCTGATGCTTTGCAGCCCTAACAGCTCCCTCTGCCTGCTTGTGTCCATCTGCAAGCAGCAGCAAGTTCAGCATCTTCAGGGACTTTTTTTTTTTTACTGGGTTCCTGAGAAAGGGCTTCCCCTTGCCCCGCACCGCAGGGCGGTAGCTCTCTCAGGTGGTGCCCAGGCACCTGCAGCAGTGTCACAGCCCCTGCCGCTCTGCTCCGCCATGCATGGGCACCTGAGCGCATGGCAGGGATGTAGCTGGCCTGCCCCTGTGCCCCGATACAGACCTCAGCCACCCCCACCCACTAGGTAAGGCATCAACACTGGGGAGAAAGTTGCAGTTTCTTCCAGCAGCCATGAAAAAAACCCGTTTTTCCAAGAAAAATTCAGTTTGGGGCCCTTGCACCGGGAAGGTTCATTAGTGCATCAGCCTTGCAACTTAGGTGTTGGTTTGATCTCAATCAACTAATGCCACAGCCTAATCCACTGAAGCTTGTAATAGGCTTAGAAGTAACAGGGGTTTACGTCCTTGTTACTGTTCAGTGTGCCGCGGCAGGGAAAACATCTTCCCCCATGTCCTGTTGAAGAAGAGGGGAGCCCGAGGCACGGCGGCTGGGGCACACGCTAGGGAAGAAAGAGCCATGTCAGGGAGGAAAATAGAGTAAATTTGGGAAATGGGGAAATTTAGGATGGGGTAGGGAAAAGCAGGGAGTACACAGGACACACAGTGCCTCCATGTATGTCCCAGCTTCAAGGGGGCTGCAAGAGCCCCCTGTGCCACTGTGCTTGGAGGGGCTGTGGTTCAGGGTGGGTGGGCTGGGGAGCAGGGGGATCCCTGTGCCAATACTGCAGCCAGGCTGGGCACCACTGGCACCCCTTGTGCAGCCCCTATGTAGCTCCCCAAAAGATGTATGGGTTAACAGTGGGATGGAGTCATACTGGAGAATGAGCTCCTCTGCTTGCTCAGCCCTCGCTCCCAGCACTGCAGGAGCCACATGCACTCTCCGACGCTCCTGGGGAGCTGAACACACTCCCACCCCACAGGAAACCCAATGAGGCTCTGCAAGGTCCCGGAGTCCCTTGGCAGAAATTTGAGTGGCTGCTTTGGAGCCGCACGCTGCTGTGGACAGCACAGGCCATCTGCACAGCAAGGAGGAGGTCAGAGGAGACATGTTGACCCCTGTGCACAGCAGGTCTGGGGACCTTGAGGGGGTCCAGCTGCTACTGCTGTGGTGGTGCCCCCTGCACCAGCTGTGGATGGGGTCGTAGCGTCCCACATGCTGCTGCCACAGCGCTGAATCCTGGCATCACCGGCACTTTGCCTCTGCCCAATGCCCTGTGTTCTGTGCTCCCCTGCCAACTATGACCTCCACTGGCTCTCACCTGGCTTCGGTTCCACCAAAGGTGATAGGTGGTCCTCTATCAATTGTCATTAGTGTAAATGAGAGGGTGGGGAGAGTGCATGCTGCCCACTGACTTGGGGTTTGACTGCAAGCAAGCCCCCACTCTCATGGAAACTAGGCAAACACAGAGTCCAAGTATGCAGACTGTGCAAATGCACCCAATGGGTCCCCAAATGACCATGCACCATCCTCACGGCCAGTGCCGCCCTTCCACCACCACCACCCACGCAGAAGGTCACCAGCCTGGTCACCTCCTGGGCAGTGGCAGGGTGCGCAGTGCAGGCAGGGCTCATCCTTGCCCCAATGCCTGGGCTGAGCACGCATCTCAGGACTACCATGGGAAACACCAAGCGGGCCCTAAAGTGCAGCTCGGCAGGTGCCCGAGAGAAGTTCCCATGGTGCTTACACAACGCTGAGGGCTGATACCTGGTAGGTGTGGATTTCTAAGCCTCTGGGAGAAGCTGGCGTGTTAATTTATAAACTCCATAGGATTCCTGAACATCGATAATCTGCTCTGATTAACAACACAGCCACCACAAAACACCTCCTGCTTGCCAGTCCAGCACCAGTGCTGATGGGGCTGTGGCCATGCCAGCTGTGCCCTGCGGGGATTCAACGTTCTCCCCCTCCAGCCCTTCATGCACCCCCCCGAGCCCTCCCAGCACCATTAGGCTAACACCAATGGGCAGAGAAGCCCCAGCTCCACGCACAGCTCACCCAAGAAACCTCATCTAATAAAGGGCACCCATGCGCGACGGGAACGCACCAGCTTCGCAGGAGCCCCTGCCGCTGGCTGGATCATCCATCGCACCTCCTCAAACTGGGGATTTGCCGTTAAGAAACCCAATCAGGAGAGAGGCGATGCTTTTAAAAAATTATGAAGGCTTTCAAGTTTATTTGCTCCAATTACCCAGCTGACAGCTCAGAGAAGGAGGAGAAAATCATCAGGGTATTACTGCCACAAAATAGTTGTAATTGAATCATTCCAGACAATAAAGCAGAGGAGCAGGTCACAGGCAGCGCATTGCTCCTCATGCGCCAAGCCCCCCAACACCCCTCACTGCTGCACCGCAACAAAAACACACCGATACCGGGAGATACCACTCCAGTAACGGCCCATTACAGCTAATGGCAATGCAAGCATGTTATCTGTGCCTGTCATCCGTGCGCAGAGCAGGAACTGCTGAGCAGGCTTGGGGATAATGAGTTCACACACTGCGGTTTCATTCCCCGAGATGTGTGAAGGCCTTTCCTGGGAAGCGGGTGCAGCTCTCCCGTGGGATCCCCCACGGCAGGCTGCTCCCCAGCTCTTCCAGCCCTGGCTGCAGTGACAGCATTGTGGTGGTGCAGATGGGGTGACGCTCGCTGTGTAGCTGGGACATGGGGTGAGCAACCCCCAGGGACAGCAATGGCTCAGGGATGCCAAAGGGAGCTGCCAGCCCTGACTGTTCAGGTTCAGATCAGCCAGGGCTCTGCCACCCTGCCGTGGCAGGCAGGATGCTGTCACGAAAGGCTTTGCCCAGGCTCTGCTCCTGGCTAGCAGAGCCATGGATCCTGCCCGCTTGCCCCAGCCTGGTGCAGCAAAGCCTGGGCTGGTTCGCTGAGGGCAAGTGCCAGAGGCACATCCCACCGCTGCAGTGGGGCACAAGCTGAAAACAAGCCCAAGTAGCACCCAGAGGCAAGCCAAAGTTGGCTCAAGGGGACATACGCTGCAGAGAGCAAAGGAGCACCGGAGAGCCACCACAGGATGGGCACCCGTGAGCACTGGCAGCTCTCACCTACGGCAATTCCCCCCTCAGGTGTGCAGCTTGACACACTGCAAGGCCACAAGCCCGGCCCCGGGAGACACTGGCCAAAGAGGCAGGAGCTGGGACACAGCCCTGGCCCCATTTCTGCAAGCAGCTGTGCTTGATGCAGCCCCATGTTTGGGGGGGCACAGCTTGTGCCTGGCATTTACACCCCTACTCGTGGCCAGGACTGTAGCCTACCACCCAGCTGGGCCCCCCTCAGCATGCAGCCAGGAGCAGAGATCAACTTCCCTGCTGCTGACTTGACGCTTTACCAAGTGCCTGCTGCCCTCCCATCACACGCACCTCCCGCCATCCGAGGCAACACCCAAAGCAGCATGCGCAGGGCTGAGGTTTGGGAACAGACATCCGCAGCCAAAGAGTGATTCATTAGCACTCGATACAGACCGTTAAACCCTTGCCGTGGGGCTCGCTGCCTCGGCAGCTCTGCTGGGAGCCAGCTGAGGCTGCGCGTGTGCACGGGAAGCGAACTGCTGAGTCCGGCAACGCCAAACCCTTAATCGGGAGCAGGGATGCTGGGCAGGCCCACGGGGGTGATGCTGTGCCCTTTGCAGGGGCTGCTGCCCTCCATCATGCCTTGTCTGCCAGCAACGTGGTAGGAAAATGCAACGCAAGAAGCTGAGTGTGGGAAAACTGCTGCGTTGATCCCATTTGAGGGTCAGCACCCAGTGCTTTGCCTTTGTGGGCAGCAGGCACCCGAGCCGCCCCCACCCCTTCGATCCCCCCACAACAGGACGGGGCAGGCAGGGCTATGTTCACAGAAGTCCAGTTTAAGACATTTTTATTCCTCTGCATGTTACACTTAGTGTTTAAGAAAATACAGGATCCCTTCTGACATTCATACATTTTTACAGGGGGAAAAAATAGGTTTCTCTACAAGGGTGGTTAAGCGGCTTTGGACGTTCCCAGGATGACTTCAGGGGGTCCTCACACCCTTTGGTTGCCAGGCCAACCCCCTCCATTCCCAAGCATCACTGCCCCAGTGCCCAGAGTCCAGGCCTACAGAGCAGGGCTTGTGTCTTCACCTCAAGCTAAAAAAACAAAACAAAACACAACCCAAAACATACAGTGCCCAGTATTTCCAGTTCCACTTTCCAATAGCTCCTACACTGGATACTGCAAAGGAAGAACTGAGGACAGGGAGTGACCAGACTGCACGCATGAATATTTAAGAGACCGAAGTTAGTATGTGTGTGTGACTATCTTTAACAGGGAAACAGGTTAATCCCATTTGCTAGAAACCTAGAGGAAATATAAATAAGGGTTCCCCACACTCGTGCATAGTCACAAACAGCTACCGAACACCAGGCTCACGCTGCTTCTGAGCGCTGCCACGTGGAGAGGGAGGGCAGCGAGGCAGAGCTACTATGAAGCTCAAGGCAAGAAATCCACACGCTTCACGGACAGAGCGCGCCTGCCCACGCGCAGCCCCTCGGCTCGGGGCCCCAGGGCAACGCTGCGAGAGAGGTGGCAAGCGGCAGCTTTCGCTTGGCAGGACACATCTTTGCGCTGTGTCTGGGCCAAAGGCTCCCTACGGGCAGTGTCACCCACGCGGTCATGACTTCTCGGCTGCCACGGTGTGCAAGAAATTCAGACTTAAACGTCACTATAGAAAGCAGATTGAAAAAAGCAGCAGCTGGGATAAGACCTCTATGACCCTAGGGCGGACTGCTACCCAGAGGCAAAGCTGAGGGCCAGGAGAGAGTGAAAGGCTCACTAGACAAGGCGTTAGACAGCGAGCGAGCTACCTCCCCTTGGCAGGGCTGCAGCACATTGGCACTAGCAGCAGAAAACAAAACAGATGTTACAAAAGCTTCTTCCAAGCACCAGCGGACTCCACTTGGTCACTGCAGGGAGAGAGATGCACATGGAAAAGAAGTGATACTCTAAGGCAAAGGCCTTTCGCTTTGGGACCTCGGGACACCAGCACAGCTGAACACCCCCTCACCCCAGCTGCTAAGTCCCTCACAAGCTCTCTGCCCTTCCCGCCAACACCAGCTGCCTAAATACCTCCCGCCCAAGTCTTGCAGGCGAACCACGCACCAGCACGCACCCCGCTCCGACTTCCCCAGAGCACCAGGCCCCGGGGGCACCCCCTGCCCTTTCTACCGCTGGCATTTCTAAAGGGCCGGTGAACACTGTCCCAACCTTAGGCCTCGCACGGAGGGGTACAAGGTATGAGCTGTACTGGAAGGGAATGGGGAGAAGTGTCATCAAGAGACATCATCGATCCAAGTGGTTCAAACTCCAGTCCAAGCCAAGGGGTGGTTAGCTGGTACCGGGAGAGATTTCTGGGAACTCCTTATAAATCTCCAAGATGATCAGTTTGTCCATCTGGCACTGCTGGCCCTCCTCCTCCTCCCCCAGGATGCGCTGCAAGATGCCCTGCAGGTCGGAGAGGCGGTGCTGGTGCTGCAGATAGGGTGTGGAGCGGATGATGGCGTGCATCAGAGATAGATACTCCATCCTCAGCTGCCAAGTGGGAGGGGAGACAAAACACAGAGCACAATGAAAGATTTAAAGTGAGATAAACAAGCATGCCAGCCTCCATTACAGCATGAGCACAGGAACAGCTGCTGCTGCACCACCAGCCAGAGAACAACTCAAGAGACACCTGCTTTTCCTTAAGGCTCATTAGTAGCTATGGAAAACTCTGCTTTTCCCACAGCCACCCAGCACTGCTCTTCACCTGCTCTCAAACACACACACACACACACACATTCCCTGCTTCTTGCAATACCAAAACAGAGAGATCCCTCCTACTTCTACTACTCGCAGAGGGTCCCTGTTCCCAAAGGTCCCTGGACAGAAGGGTGTAGACCACCAGAAGCCTGGCAGATCTTTCTTCAAACATGCCTTTCTATTGCTGTGTGTCAGGCAAGATAAACCCCTCCCTTCCTCCTCAGCCCCCAAGGTTGATTTCAGCACCCAGAAGTGTCATGTCCACTCCAGGACTCCACTCTTGCCTGCACTAGCAGGCCCCAAGCAGGGCCAGGAGAAACACTTGCTTTGGGACTGTGCTCCCTTCCCCAGTGCCTATGGGTTACTGTGAGCACCTTATCTCCTGGGGAGAGATCAGCAATCTGCCGCACCAGGATGTCTATCAGGACCATCATGTCCGTGTGGTAGAAGATGCTGGCCGTATCCTTGCTGGCAAAGATGTCCTGCAGAAACTTCAGCACTGAGTGTGGCGGCTGAGGCTGATGCTTGAAGATACAAACTGGATCATCTAGGGGAGCGAGGCAGAGAGACTATGCTAAGTCACGTGCTCCGCATTGCCCACCTCCTCCATCTTCAGTGCACATCCCTTCATTAGACCCTACAGGCTTTGGAGAGGAGGCTCCCCCTGGCCTCAGCCAGCCCCTCCCTGCTTGTGCCTAGCTTTTGTGCTGGCAGACCTTAATGCCTTGCACAAAGCTGCATAATCAGGATGGCAGCTCTGCAGGGTACCAAGCAGAGACCAAATTCATTAGCATTAGTATTAATCATTGTTTATGTTTTACCTACCATCCCAGGTGAGAGCTCATTAGTACATCACCTTGCAGTGCCTCCCCTTTTTGCTCAACAGC
This sequence comes from Scopus umbretta, assembly GCA_013400535.1. Lineage (NCBI taxonomy): Eukaryota > Metazoa > Chordata > Aves > Pelecaniformes > Scopidae > Scopus > Scopus umbretta. Next base: position 90,276 of record VZTL01028981.1, on the reverse strand, counting down.
TACCACTCATTTTCTCCCTGGTTTATTAAGTCTGGTCCAATGACCTCTCTGAAAAGCCCACCAGAGCTTGTACCAGAAATGAGCTTTCACCAGAGACCAGGCTAGTACCATCCCAGAAGCAAGAAAAGAAACACCTCCAAGTTTAAATGAGCCATTACATCCTGTTCTCTTACAATACATGTCCCTGCCGACCCCAAGAGGGGCTCTGGGACACTGCAGCCCGCCCCGCCAGCAGTTGTCAGGAAGGCGGGAAAAAGAGAAGCATCTTCATTAGGTTGTGGCTCCCCTCTTTTTTCCCCTCAGCCCCTCGAAGTAAGGTGATCCCTGCAGGGAATCTGGCAGGGAAAGGGCTAAACAAAGGCTTTGGGAAGAGGCCAGGCAGAAGAGCACTGAGATGCCGGCTGCCCTCAAGCTGATATAGTGTGGAGACAGTGATTTGCAACCCCAAAGAGAACTAAAGCCAGAGTAAGATGAGCTGCAAGCATCACAGGATGAGTTATTTACCAGCAAATCAACAAAATTAATCTCAGTCAGCAAAGCCCCTGTGCTCCAGAAGGTATTAGAAAGCATAATAGTGGCATGCAGCACAGGCAGAAATACCTGGCACTGCTCTTCCTGCGGAGATCTCCAGCTTTCTAGCAATCTGCTTTGCAAAAGCTCCACATGTACAGTGGATTTCACTCTACGCCTGGAGCAGACACAAAGCTAACCCTCTGTCGGCAATTCTGAAATGGGAAGTTCCACTCTAAGCAGCATTTCAGAAGGCAAGACCTCCCTCCAGATCTGTCCCCCAGGGCAGATGATCACCAGCGCGGGCTGAGGTTTGTGTGCCAGCGCTGATGGAGCCCTGTCTGTCCAAGGACAGAAGTGCCCAGGACCAGCTTTCCTCCCAGAAAAGAGCTTGCCTACATTGCAGCCGTCCACACCATGAGATAGGGCTGATCTGACCCAGGAGTACAAGGGGACCAGTTTGCATGGAAAAGCCAACCCAGAGGCCCCTTCTCTCTTCCTAGGTTCCACCAGCATCCCTTTATTCTTTGTGCAGCTCCAGCCTCAGCAGTACAGCCTGTCACCCTCACAAACTCACCAGGAAGCAGCACGTTCTGCCTGAGCCTACAGCTCCTCAGGTCCCTGCATCCCCAACACATCCCACCCTTAACTCCCTGTGTCATCATTAGCTGCACCCCCTGCCAGGCATGTAATAGTGCCGCAAACACTCACCTCCCCTGTTCAGCAGCAGCAGCAGCTTTTCTGTGAAAGTCTTGACATTCGAGTGCTTGCTTATTGTAGTCATGATCACACTGTGTTCTGGAACTAAGGAAGAAACCTGTTCAGCACATCCCTTTGTTTCCTGAAGACCACAGTAATTAAAAAAAAAAAAAATAGTGGAGGGCTCCTATTTCGCATCGGTGCTCTGTGGAGTTTTGGGGAACCACAGTCTATCAGGGCTATGAAAAGTTTCAGCCTCACAGAGTGGGTGGGCAGGGACAGGAACGGTGAAATGAATCTGGAAACGCAGGAAACACTTGGGACTTCATGCTTTCTATGTGCATCTGATTCACATGTGGGATCCAGTCCAGCCAGCCAAATACTGTGAAATACCTCACAAAAGCTTTACGTTGCGAAACGTCACCTCTGCTCACAACCCTCTGAAGCCAAGGGCTCCACTCTTTAGTATCTTCATACTTTGTATCGGCAATGCCCTGCTGGAATTTAGACCCTGCTCAGAAGTAGTGACGGACAGATCCCAGGAGCATGCCAGAAGGGAAAAGTTCTTCCCAGTACCTGGCACAGGGCTATGCAAGGGGAATTGCTGAAGACTTCTTCCAAGAAATGTCCTCTAGCTGCTTTGGGGGTGTTTTCTTGTAATTAAAATATATTCACCCTAGCAGACCTTATGCATGTGTGTAAGTGTGCACGCTCAGAAGCGCCCAAACAGCACAGTGTGTCTATTTCTATGGCACAGGGTTGGCAACCCTGTAATACTTCACAGGCTGCAAAGTGCTTTAGGATCCTTCACACTGAAAAGCATCAATATAGTGTGTTTTTAGGAGAGTTTTTGAACTAACACTGCATCACTGAACTGTACGATAGATGAATCTTGCAGACAGAGGCATAAAAATTCAATCCACTAATAAGCAACCTGAACATCATTTAACACGTTCTTAGCATCAGAGAACAAGTCACTGCTCTTGGCAACACCCCAGGTGGGCGATAATCCCCCAGAAACACACTGCCTGTCATGCATTATTGCCTAATTACTGCAGCCAGGAAGTATATGGGTAACTGCGAGAAGGGGCAATGAATGAAAGCAGCAGAGACCATACTTAATCAGTTTCTGTGCAATCAACTTTCACATGAAATTAGAAACTTCCACATAAATTTTAATGAAGCGCAACTCAAAATAACAGGTAAATTACTGGACACGTCCTTGCTGTTTTATCCTCCCCTCTCTTCACGGAGCCGAGGATAAAGCCATGAAGCAGAACAAGAGGAGGTAATAACTAAAGACAACTGGAGCAACAGGAGATTTTGGGTTAACGAGGGGCTTCTCTCATAGAAGAGCCGGAACTACGCTCCAGTCTTCCAATAACAGGCTTCAAAACTCACAGGCAGCAAGAAGACAAATGCCCTTCTCTAGGGACCAGATGTGTTGTCTGTTCTCATGGAGCTCAGCAGGGGAGGGAGGACAGAGAACGAGGGCACTCAGGACAGAAGAGAGCGCAGCTCAGGCCAACATTGCAGAGCCTGGCCCAAACACATGGGCATTGAATGAGCTTCAAAAGGTGCAGCTAGGTAAGTAGGTTTGTCAAGACCTACAGAAGGCAGAGGACTTTCTTTCCAGACTGGTACTGAGAAATGCCTGATGAAGCATGTTCTCTCCCAAATCAGCTGTGCCTACGAGTTAACCCCACTCGTGTTCTGCAAGTGCAGCCCAGCAACTGCTTTGATCCAGGTAGCATGGAATTAAGGAGAGATATCTGCTGGGCTTCACAGAGCTGCTGTGCCCCAGAGGGTCAGTTGGTTGGACACGGGCTCTCAGACTGTTTTTTCCTTTAGGGTTTTGCACAATATCTAAACACAGTGTATTGCCAGAGGCTAGACCTAGACCTCTCCTCGGGGAAAGGTTATCACAGCATCATGAAGTTCCAGTGAGATTCTCCCTCCCCATTCTTCACATCCTCACCGCTCCAGACCACTGAAATCCTGCCAAGGCAGGGCAGCACCAAACCAACCTGGAATGTGGAGATTGAAAGCCAGAAGGACGTTGACAAATAAGTCGGGCAGTTGGTCAGTGGTGTCTGAGGGCAGCCCGTCCTCAATCACATCCAGCAGGAACTGCACAAACTGAGAGTTGAGATGCTCTGTGCAAGGAGAAAGAGGGGCATTTACAGCACAGTGAAAATAAACTGAGCAACAAGGGACCACACAAGCCACTTCTCCATGCTTTTATGCTTAAAAACCATTAGTGGAGTGCCAGTGTCAGCCTCCAGGGAATTAACAACCCTGCAAGTCGACCAGACAGACCACTGAAGTGCCTTGGTGAGAGAGTCAAGTGGCTCAGAGAATTATCCACAATTCAGGGGAAGACTGCAAGTTGGTCCCCCCACTGGCAATTTTTTCAGAGCAAATAAAACACCAAATCCTGCTCTAGCTGTTGTTCCAACACCACTGCTGCCAATGAAGGCTTCAGGTAGGAAGAGACTTGTATTCTTGACCACTGGTTCAATCCATCTATTTAAAAAAACAAAAGTAATCATCCAGATCATTAGTAATAACCCATTTTTCAATTTAGCTATTAGGAAAGCTCAGGAGCTCATGCAAGTCCACCTGCAGGAAATAATTGCGAGGGTTACACGAGGAAAGAAAAGCAGGAAGTGTGGAGGCTCATTCCACAGTCTCTACTGCACAGCTTAAATTTTGTATGTGTTTACCAGGGTGTTAAGGTGAAGATGCTGAGGAGATGCTTATAATAATCTCTACTGCATTTCTAGGAAAACTGAGTCCAGAGTTTCACAAATATGGGGAACACAACATGGCGAAGGGAAGAAGCAGGCAGGCAGTGCTTTCTGACTGAAGGTTGGAATGAAAGGACAAAGGATAAAACAGGCACGTCTGGCACACTTGCACTTCCCTATTGACTGCAATACCCTTAATAATCTCTGCCTTCCCTAAGAGCTTGAAACACACCGGGCTGCACTGTCCTGTTAGAAGGGAGGCAAGGACGAGGCCACGTTATGCAGCGGACTGCTTTAGTGGGCATTCATGGAGTGGTCCGGGCTCTCAGCCGCATCAGCAGGCAGAACATCTCCGAGGCAAGAGGTGCATGCTTTCACGCAGGGCAGAGGTAAAACAAAATGTCGCTTAGTTACAGTGATGAGAAAATCCACCTCTCCTGCAGCATGGCATCAGTCCCCCACTGCTCTAACTCAAATTTGTGCTGCTCTCTCCGGAAATCTGGCATCTCAGCCCAGTGTTTCAGCAGCCAGGCTCTGTTGATAAAGAGCACACCCTACTCTTTCCCTGCTCCTGCTGAGCTTTCCCCTAGCTGTCCCCACCTCGGCCACCAGGAAAGGTCCCTTCCCTGTGCCTGCTGGGATGCCCCAGATGGACATCTCCATCATGTCTGCTGTCCTACTAAGCCATAAGCAGAAGCTGCTCTTACCATAGTGATGATATGGCAGGGGCTCCCCCATGGAGAACATCATTGCCAGCACCAGTGCAGAGTAGCACATCTTTTGATGATCTGTAAGATAAAGGTGCTGCCATTAGTTCTTCTGAGGATGCGAAACACTGTTCCGCAGCTGCAGGTGGGAAGTCACACATTTAATACAGACATTTAACACTGATTAGTCTACTTCTCGTTCCTGTATTTACTGAGCTATAAGGGTGTAGGGTGTTTTTGCCCCTGTTTAAGTACACCACATGCCTTCTGCACCATGCGTTTCCAAAGCAGTTTAAAAATAATCACAAAAAGAATTCTCAGTTTTTTCCCCCCATGACTTAAGATCTGGGCAAACTTGATCTGAATAATTAAAAACCTCCCCTGCACAGTCCCAGGACACATCCCATAGTTATGTAATTACTGAACCCAGAAAAAGCATCCATCTGGCCACCTTGAAATACCGCCTGTTCCAACCTACACCACCCCCGGACAGTTATGCTGCTTGTTACTGTCTCTGCACTGCTCTACTTTTGCTACCTCAGCTCTGCCTGGAGGGATAAGAGGTCTCTGGGGAGACCAGATCACTGCTCATGACTCGGGCTGTGCATCTGCCCACCTCCCAGGCCACACATGTCTCTGGCATTAATATATCCTGCAGCCTGCTAGTCCCACACAATTTTCGCTGGCAGCAGCTATACGCGAATGCTCCACAGCACCACAGCCAGTGCCTTTCCTGAATTTTAATTAATGGATACACCTCAGCAGATATTTGCAGAAGGAAAAAAAGAAAAAAGGTCACGGAATAGGATCTATGTCATAATAAAATGTAGTCCCCGTTCAGTTCAGCAAGTCTGAAGATGATAGGAAAGGGAGTATTATTTTTATAAAGTAGGGTACCACACATACTGGCTAAATAATGTTCAGCTACCTCTGCCAGAAAGAGTCTGGGGGCATTTGTTACAAGAAATTGAGGGTGTATTTGATCAGTTTTTTGTAAAACTACTTTTCATTAGAGAAAGTCCCTTCAATGTATGATGCTTCTCTCAACAGTACTGCTTCCCTGGACAATACATGCTGGTTCCAGTTCCCCCTCCAACCCCTTAAGACACTTTTGTTCTCTATGCACAAATTAATAAATACATCTCTGAGCAGTTTGGTTTTATAGCACAGGCTGATGCCTTCGGTGTCACCACGTATTCCTGGACTTGGCCAAAGGATTTGCAACACTTGGCAGCTCTCAGATTTACTGTTAGCATGGGGGGAAAAATGCTAGAGAATCATTCCAGCCTCGTGCCTCTGGACAGTCAGCTCTGTGAGAGAAGCCTCTATAAACAAAGAACATGCAGGCTTTGTCAGAACTCCCCAAGATGTCTGAGTTTTGAAACAGCAAATACTTTGAGTAAAAATACATCATTTGGGGCTTAACCAGAGACACTACAACATTAACAAGGTTAAGAGTTTGTAGAAGAGCACTCTAGACCATGTGGCAGCAAAGGAAAGCTGGAAACTGCTGCTTACTCTTGGTAAATAAAGAGTGAAGATACTCAATGACTTAAATATAATTCATACTTATATAAGAAGCTCTCAGCTATAAGGTGATGCCAAAGCTCACTGTAACAGAAAAAGAATTTGACAGACTGTTCACCACACAATTTCTTCATTCTTTTGTACACAGCTTCAGGAGTTGGGTATCAGAGGCAGGATACTGCAGTAGGTAGACATAGGGACCTGCTGTTCCCATGTTCCTAGTAAGGCTTTTGTGAACAAAACATTTTCTCTCATCACATCAGGAGCAATGAAATAATGGTCTGAGAACCAGAAGCCAGTAAGAAACATGTGGTTGTAGCAAATATGGAGGAAAAGATTAGAGATAGGAGGGGGGAGGGTAGTTTTACATACCCTTGGCCCATCTGCCATGGACTGATGTCCATTCATCCCGGCTGACAGCAGACTCCACTACTAGGTGGCAAATCTTGTTGGATTTGCCTAAGGATGCCAAATCAAAGGATATTGAAACCAGTCAGAAAGCTAAACTCGGGTAAAATCCCGATTAACCCGGTGCACTCTCTCAGCACAGACTCTACAAGTTTTTGGAGAGTCCCAGCTGCAGCCAGACTCATCCAAGACTCACCATACTGAATAACAGAGTAATTGCCAGTCAAAGCACAGCTTTTTTTTTCCTTCCAGAGCAGCACCAGTGGCTGCAAGAAAGTAAATAGCATTAATATAACTCTCCTGAAGCAGAGGGACTCTACTAACGACAGACCGATAAGCATCACTCAAATGTCTGTGAAGGGCAGGAAAGATGTGGCTGTTTGCTCACCAGCCTGCATTTCTGAAGCCTGCTGAGGCACTGGTAAGAAAGCTGCTATTATGTATGAAAGGTATTTCTCAGAGGCCTTCAAAGACTTTGCTTCCAACCTCTAAACTCAGCAGTGCAAAATCCAGGCACTGGGAGCAGACACAACTGTCTACAACTCAAGTAAAAAGAGCCCAACAGCTGACTTGCACGCACACTGAGCTGCAACAAGGGAGAAAGTCACGATTACAGAACGGATTATCCCCGTCTGTTTTCTTTGGAATTGTTCTGGCTAATTCTGCCTCGCCGTGGCTTATTATAAGCTCTTCTAACACTGATAGATGTGCAGGCCAGCCACAGCAGAGGGAAGTGGCTGTCCAGAAGCAATAAGACCCAAGCATCTGGCAGAAGAACTGGCCAGCAGCCAACACGCCTGCATCAGCCCCAGGGTAAAGTGCCTTCTCATCAAAGGCGCCCAGCATCCAGGCACAGAGCTTCCACCTCGGCTGCTCTTCAGTAACAAGCCAGGAGGGATCCCACAGAGCTGCTGCAGCCAGTTCAACGCTCCCCAGTTGCTTAGTGCTGGCACCGATTGCTCTGGCCCCTGCCATCCACAGAAGGGATTAGCTATTCCATGGTATGTCACGGATCAGCTGCTATTCCCCAGTTTCTAGTACTAAAATAAGCTCAAGTCATTCTAGGATTCAAGGTCGTGTTTTCACTGAAGGTACCGCTTGCCATTTGCTGGCAGGACATGGAGCAGTAAACACCAGAATGGCAGGAGGGAACTACTAATGCCCTAAAACACCTCTGAAGGACAGACACATTTTGGTCAAGGACGGTTACTTCTCTGCAGCCCCACTGCAAAGGCCAAAGGGACTGGATGCTGCAGAGATGACATTTGCGCAAGCACCTCCCATAAGCTTAGCAGGAGGAAGGCAGCATGGGATCAGGACACGGATTTGAGAGGCTCCTGTAACCAAAAGCAATCTGTCAGCAAAGGAAGAGCAGCTTTTCACCCTTAACTGCACTGCCTACATATTACAGCAAGGAGAGAAAAAACCTTGAGACGAAGCAAGGGAAGAAGGGATGCTGCAGGCTGGCAGTTCAGAGGACGCAGCAGAGCTGCTTTTCACCCACTCCCACTGCAATGCTTTTCAGGTCCCCAAAGCAAAGCTAGTGCTGGGACATAGGCCTGCTTCAACCAGAGCACTCTGAGGAGATCAGCAAAGGTGCACTGAAGTCACTTAAGCCAGAGCTCAATGCCCTGCCACAAGCAAGAGGCTGAGTTAGCTGTGCTATCTGGGACAACACAGGCCCTGGGAATATGCCCTGGACAGCAACAGTGCAACAGGCAGGGAGCAACAAGGGACTCTGTGAAAGCTCAGGACCAGTCCGCCCTGCCTGCACAAAGGCAGCTTGGGGAACAGAGCAGGAGACTGAAGCCTGTTTGAGCATGGTGCAGAAAACACTCACCAGAAGACAATCTTTATGAATTAGCGATGCATGCATGATAAAGTTTCTTTTTGGCAGCACAAAATCAGGAGTAATATTGTCACAGAAGCACAGTCAGTCCCATAACCAAGTATTATTTGCCTCTTGGGCAGTAAAACCTCAGCTTAGAGAAGAGGCTTCTCGTGCACAGCCAGATGAAACACCAACAGGATGGTAAGTTCACTGCATGGAATTGATAAGCAGTGGTAGCACAAAAAGAAAGTGTAGCCAACACAGGCGTAATGATCGCAGTCTCTCTCCACACCACCAGTACTGAAACACTGAAACTCTGCCCTGAGCTGAAACATTATTTTTCAGGCACTCCCCACCTTTGAAATTACCCACACTTCAAGGCATCTAAGCAAAGGTGAGCACAAAGCCTTCTGCAACAGGCTTGATTTTCACCTCTCAGACCCTTTTCCAGACACCAGATTAGCCCCATTAGTCCTGTCCACCACACAGTCAGGTTGGCACAGTCTGTAGATGCTGGGGACAGGGACATCTATTATGCACATCCAAGGTTGTAGTCTTGGACATTTACTTGGCCCACATGAAATGGATGCAACGGTCCCTGTTCTGCGCAGACCTGCCAACCCCTACACAATCTCATCATCAGCTTAAGCTTCTCCACAGCCCCACAACACTCAGAGCAAACCAATAGGCTACAGACTGCAATCAGGGCAGCGAGGCTCTAAATATGGGGCTTAAAATATTGCAATTTGATCCACACGGTCACTCAACAGCTACTTTAATTGTTGGCTATGATTAGCACCAAACAATGGATTTTCAATATCCCCTTAAAAGAAAATGTAGCATATGCCATTGCCAGCACTGGTGGCTGACAGGCTGATTTCAAAATGGGAAGCAAAGCTGTGACTGCCCAGGGCATGTCATGGGCAGCTGGAATGTCACATCAGGGGACTATTACTACATGTTCATCTACGTTCTTAGGTTCTTCCCCAGCATCTGCTCCTGGCTGCTGGGAGATAAAGGACATTGGGCTAAGCACGAGCTCTGGGGGACAAGGCTAGCAAGATCTGACCACACCACCACCACCAAGCTTTTGAGCATGTGGAGCTCAAAGGGCAGGAAGGATGTTCCTGTTAACAGCAGTGACAGGTCACCCTAACAACAGGGAGCAGGAGCATAAAGTAGAAGGAACATGAGGGCAAAGCCTGGGTATGGAAAGCAAAGAATTGGGGAAAGCAAGGCTGTGGCACTATCCTGCAGAGAACCAGGACCACAACTTTGTTAACAGCACAACCATCTCCCTTGGAACAGTGGTGCAGAGAAGGCCCTTTCCTTTAACCAGCACACATCTCATTCACTAGCAACAAACATGACAAAGATCTGGTGTAGAGTGGTGAAAAAAACTGCCTATAAGAGGCTGCGGAGACCTTGAGATCTGCAGGTGTCTCCTGTCAACATCATGAAACAAACTGGAACAGCTCAAAATGCGCTTTAAGACATCTACAAGAAATGATCATTAATGGCACGTTCAAGAGCTAGGCGGCCTTGCACATTGGACTGAAACATCCCCTCATGTGCATTCTTACAGCTCTAACAGCCTGGATAACTTTAAAAACAGACACGCTTCTCCCCAGAGCACTGGGCACGTAGAGCAGTCTGGCAGTGAGTGGCCACCAGGGCTGCTGTAAATAATCTAATGGAAAGACATGTCCCTGGGGACCTGTGTACAGCAGCCCTGGCTCACCTTGTGTGTGAGTCTGCATGTCCCGGGCCAGCTCCATCGGCAGCACAGAGTTTACAAGTGTTGAGATGACTGCAGCATCCAAGTTGCACATTGCTCCAAAGCACTTCAACAGCAGCAGCCGTAATGGCACCCTGTGTTCCTGCAAAAACAATTGATTCGATCAAACGATGTCCCAGATGACGGCTTGCTTTAAGGCAGAGACATGACTGGCTAGAAGTTCCCGCTGTTGGGAAGCTACAGACCCTCCCAGGATGACGGTGAACTCAGAAGCTCTACTAGCTTTTAACAGCAGCATAGGAGTCCTTTTACAATAACTCCACAACTGGGCTGGCTATAGGCTGTTAGCACATGTGGTCAGATGGAAGGTGGCAACCAAAGCACAGATCTGCCCCACTTAATATGATAAAAATCAACAACCTATACCCATCCCCAGCAAACAGAGATTTAATTTGCTGGGTAGCCAGGATTCTCCGAGTACACTGAGGTTTTGCAAACACTGCTCTGAAGAATGCTTCCTGACAATACAATATTTGCAAACAGTCTTCAGCATGTGATGGTTAATGAACAGGATGGGAGCAGCTTCTCTGCTGTGAAGCTGTTGGGTTTCTGCTGGGAGCAGAGGGTATAACCAGAAAGTTTTGGGACATGCACCGATTCCAGCAAAGACGATGCTCAATGTGCAGCTTCCATGCAGGAGCTCTGGTGCTCAGGCAACCTTCATACTCCAGCCTCAGCCAACAACCCCAGGGTTCAGAGAGCAGGAGCGTCAAGCCCTGGCACTGGGCATGACCATCCAGGACAGGAGACCCAACTTCTCTCCATCTGGCCAGGCTTCCTTGAAATGCTGGTCAGAGAAGAGCAGGCAGTGAAAGCCAGCAGGCTCCATTAAGCCTGCCTTCCCACTGCTCTCAGATATGCTACAGCACCTCGATGCTGAGCTCTGGGTTCAGACACACAAATGCCAGATGAAAGCTAAATGCCACAAGGCTTTATGTGCTACTGCACATAAGGGACTTAGGGACAAGATAGGGACAAGTTTCGAACCCCTGCAGAGTCCTACAACAGCAAGTTCCAGGAAGGAGAGGGGCAAAGCAACACTGCACAGGCATTGAAGGCAAAAATTCCATTTCTTCCTCTGAATACTGATTTCTTTCCTCACTCCCAGGGCTTCTACTCACAACCTACTTTCCTAAGCAAAACTATTTACTAATGCACAGGAGTGCATCAATTAAAAGAGGAGCAGTCACAGCCTGTCAGCTTTCCCAAGGCATCCTCAAAAACCCTTCCTCTAGACATTAGCGATGCCAATTCTGTCCCTCAATGGAGCTAATAAAAGCTTTACCCTTCACAGTGCTAACTACCGCTTCGATGTCTATAGCATCCTCTGCTCTTCCGTAAGGCTTGCAAGCATAGCATTGACATTAGCCAGCATGCAAAAGGGATGTGCTGCAACTCAATCTAGTTAACAGAACTGCCTTATCCAGCAGTCTTACATATATTCATCATAGCACCCTGCTCTTTTACATCTTCATGGAAACCATAAAAAAGAAGAGAGATTTGATGCATTCTGCCACCTTACCATCTGATAATACGCCACAAGGGACAGGACGGATTCAAACTCATTCTTCTTGCACATTTTCTTGCAAACTTCTGGGTCTGCATCTGTCTGGAAGCAGGAATGAACAGGTCAGCCCAGTGGCACATCAAAGCAGCAAAGTGCCTGCTGCAGGGACCTTGAGGGAAGCCAGCTACTTTCAGATCTCAGTAGCCCCAGCTCAACCATCTCACAAAGAAACCAAAGGCAGAGCACAAAGACAGCTTAAGCCTTGCAGATTTTGCATCAAAGTGAGTTCCTGAGAAATGTCTCTGCCATAGAGCATGTCTTGGGCTGAAAACATCTAGAACACCTATGACCTGAGCAGCAGCTTGACGAGTGCATCATGCAGTTGCACACAGCAGCTCCAGCGCCATTCCTACCCTGAGAAGTATTGTACATCTCCTCCCACCCCTAAACTATGAGGAAATGGTTGCACAAAATCCCCCTCTGCCTTGCCCTGCAGGTCCACAGCAAGGCGACAGGCCATATGTTGAGGGACAGACACTGGCATTTATTACGCAAAAAAAATATCTCTTCTGCTTACTTCAGAGCTGGAGAGGAATGTGAAACTGATGCCAGAGCAAACTGCACACCAGCACTCATAACACGGACCAGGTCACTATGCTGAGCGACAGCTCCCGTACCACATGCCCTGTACACGTATGGGATTGTATGTGCTAGTGGCAGCAGTGCGACAGTAATTCCCACTGCTGCTCACTATGGGGATGTACCTCTCCTATATGCACAGATGTGATGAGATACTTTATACTTGCTCACAAAAATAGCTTTGAAGCTCACTTTCAAGACAACCAAAGAGTTTTCTTCATATTTAATGGACCTCACCCTGCAGGTACTTCCCAGCCACAGAGGATGTTTTAAATGGAAGACATTTTATATTGGCCTAAGAGTGCAACAACACTCACAGCAAACTTCTAGGTTTGCTGTGGGACAACAGTTTTTAGTTTTGGAGGTGAGGGTTTATATTCTCCTGTGACAGGTAAATACCACAGCTACTATGACGAACAGTTCTATAACTCTCTTCAGAACAGCTCTGTAAGGTGGAGCGGAAAGCAATTCAAGAGCACTGCAGACCACACACAGGAGGTCAGGGCTTCACATTGACGGTTAAGAAATGCACAAGAAACCTATGCCCTCCAAAATAGCAGATCCAATGGCAACACAGGGGCGAAGGAGGTCAGAAAAAACGAACTTCACTTGGACTGTCTGCTCTGTCTATAGAGAGAGAAATTTACTCACCAGGATGCGAAGCAGCTCTTCCAGGTAGCAGCAGATGACGTTCTCATCCTCATAGAGTGCCCAGCTGCGCTGCTGAGCATCATCCTTGTGCCTGGCCAGATCTGCAAAGATCACCTCCAGCCGCTGCTCATCATGGCAGATCTGTCCTGAGGGCAGGCCCGCACTCAGATTCTGCACGATAGCAAAACCACTGGTTAGTGGGGTCCTGACAGCTAGCTGTTGTTTGGGTGCCTGTTTCCTCTAATCTTTGTCTCAGGACTGGCAGTTGACCTCATTCAGTCAAGAGCTGGCAACAAAAAGACAGCAAGTTTAAGACACATGTGTTATTTCAGCTCTCATACTTTTGGGGCCTCTACCCACCTCCTTTCCTTGCACAGCTAACGCAGTGAATGAATCAAAATAGGTGCCAGAACTGGTGCGTGATCAGAAAGTCTTTAAATCCAGGCTGCCACCATCCTGCTGGAGCATTAGCTGTCTTCTGAGGATGTTGAAGAACCCAAGAAACCTCACACAAACAAAGCTACACCCCTTTTTTTCTTATTGCTTTTAGTAACCTAAGGCTGATCCAAGCAAACCAATGTTCCCGAAGCTGTGGGAATTTGTACCTGAGTCTCTCCTAGATCATGTAATTGTAACCTCTTAGCACACACGCACACCGCAAACTTCCCCACTTCCCTTCGCAGCAAACCAGAGGGTGTTTGCAGAATACCACCAGCTGCCTGCCAGCCCTGGGAGGGCAAACACTGCAGTAAGGGGAATGCCCATTTCCTAATAAGAGAGGAACTTAAGGCAAGAAGCCAACTCAAATGACCACAGCCCTCCACACATTTCAACACACTTAAAGGAAAACCCAAAATGCTTGGCCAAAGTACTATGCTCAGTGCCAGCTAAACCCTCATTTGCCCTTCCCACAGGGCAGCCAAGCTTCTTTCATAGAAGCAGTTCAGTGTGCCAAGAGCACGGGGCAACCCAACCTCAGTGAACCCAAAGGTACTCTGTTACCTCCGAGAAAACAAGTAAAACAGCGGTTTCCTTCTGAGTGTGGGCATCGGGCAGGTGTTCAGAAGCCCTTCAGAAAACACTCCGAAAATCATCCTGAGAATGGGGAGAGCCAAATTAGGCTGGCAGGGGCCAGAACTGCTGCCAGGCAGCAGCTGAGCACAGCTCCAGGCTCACCCCCAGTAAAACACATGTGTCCCAGGACACAAAACTCCCACACTGCACAACTGCCTTCAGGAAGGAGAAGTTCCCTTCACTGCTCCCTCCCTCTGGCCTGAAAGATATTCTTTTAATTCTTTACTCAGGAGCAAATGCTTGCATGGCACTCTACGTGCCACCTTCTCAATACTACCTGCCATCTTCTGCAGCAAGGATGGGAAACAGCTCATCTTGGGCTGCTTTGGTTCTGCTTTCTTCCAAACAGCAGAGCTCAACCACCTTTCACAGCAGCTCTGAAGCTTGCAGCTATGACGCAGACTAACTCAGCAAATCTTACTGCACTTCCCCCCCCCCCAACATTGCTGTCATCTGCATCCCCACCACTTCCACCTCGTACATAACTCTTGCCATGAAGGCTTCACTCTTCAGTTGTCTTTGCCACATTTTTCCTCTCCTTTGAGAAAGAGAGTAGTCAGGCAGCAGTTAACATACCCCAACAGCTGCTGCAGTCTGCAATTTAGGATAACCCTCTAGGACCCAAGTCTATCATATGAACTATGAACTATCTGGTTTCTGGAAATCAGGGGAATAGGAGCGACCAGCACATAGAACCAGGCTGATTACAGGTGATAAGCCCAGGCACCATTAAGAGAAGTAAGGACTAATTTGCGGAAGAACTTAAATTATATACACAAGGGTTTGGCAGCAGTGACAACAAGCAGCAGGAGATCAGCTAGATGGAAGAGAACAGAGCTGAGAAATTCAAACAACAGGGGAAACCCTCCCACTGAGACCAAGCCCTTAACAATTTTTGGATGAAACGGCCTTGCAGCGTGCAGTGACAAGTCACAGTCATTCAGTGTGAAAAGGCCTTTACTGCTACCAGCCAGGATGTCCTGCTACTGCACAGTGTCTTCCCCTCCTGGAATCCTAGAGAAGACTTAGTTCTGTCCTGGACTTCCAACAGGCCAGCTCTGTGGCCGGGGGCAGTGAGCCTGTAAGCAGACCTTCACATTACAAGCAGAGCAAAACCATTTTGTACAGAGACACAAGCCCATGTTTTGTGTCAGTTGCGATGCACACAGTCGCACACTCACAACACCAGCACGTGAGGCTGCCAAGGGCAGGGGCAGCACCCTCCCTGCACACCTTCAACCCTCCAGCCCTTTCTGGGAAAAACACTGCAGGTTTAAGAGCAATGTCTCATCTGCTTTATTAGAGACAGAATTGTTAGTAATTTGCCTTGGGGTGTTTGGGGTGTGAACTAATTAGGACATCAATTCAGTGCTTCACTTATATAATAGAAAAGTGTTCTTGCTGTCATTGCTCATTATATGATCTTTGGCAGGCAGGTAACGAAGGAAGGAGAGTGCTGGTTTAACACAAGACTCTGTACACTTAAAATTTTGGGAAGCTGTCAATGGCCAAGCAGAAAACCAGGTAACCAGCTGTGAGAAAGGATGACAGCTTTCAGGAGCTGAGCACAAACGCAGGAGAATCTCCCACTGAATGGTGATTTATCATGTTAGTGAAGAGACTCACTTGGTCTCACCATCTCCTCCTCGCTTTAGGAGGACCTACAACACTGCAGCATCACCTGGCTGTCCTCATGTGTCCCAGCTGCTTGGGAGAGGGTTCTCCATTTATGTACCTTACATCCTCCTCACCAGAGCAGTGCAGGGCTGGCCCCACCTCAGCCCACTGCTGGGACGTCTTTTTGAATGAGCGTTTTAATGAGTACTCGTTTTAATGATCACTCTATTCAGCCTCTTATCACTAATCTGCTTCCTCCAATCCTTCATCTGCAGCACTTACAACTCCACTGAGCATCAGGCTCCTAATGGACTTGGATGAGATCAATCCATTAACAAGCTCGGTGCAACTACACCATTCACCATCTCAATGCACTCTCAGCACCATCTCAGCCCTCCCACCACCGGGGTCAGGCCTCTGCTTATTAAACATCTTGGCAGCTACTTTACCCTGCAGCCTCATCGTATGGTCATTTCCAGGAACCTGCTGGAGAGCCCATAAGCAGGAGGAGGTTTCGCTATTTCTAACGCCCCTTTGCATTATATTGCTGTTTCAAGTTCCCTCCTCCCAGCCCAGCAGAACAAGGATTTTGCTGCAAGGATTTTGTTCCTCCTGAGCAGCCCCAAACTGTTCTGAGAACCTCATTGCACCCACACTGCTCAGAGGTGGTCATGTCTGCCATGAAAACACAGATGCTGTCCTGACAAGCTTTTCCATTTTTTCCTTGCCCCCTCCCATGCCTCCCTCTCCACCACCATTGTCAGCAAGTGTGGTAGATCACCAGTGCTGTGGGTACCAGCAGTTTCCTTCCAGGTGAGCCCAGATCTGCCTCAGGTAAACCATATAGCAGCTTTTTACACACATTTCAGGAGGACTGCTCTGGGAATTCCCCCTTCCTCTGGGCAGCAATCCATTCCCACTACAGCACCATCTATAAAAAAAACCAGGCAGCTAACACTGCTCTTGACACACGCAGACTGACAGGCTCCTTGGAAGACAGTAAACCAGATGAAACATGGTGCAAGAGAGATGCCTGACTTCAACTGAGCCAAGCTCTCCAGGGCAGGCCTTTCACCTGCGCTCTTTCGGCAGCAGCAGGTCTGCTCCTGGCTGGGCACCCCAGGGACACAGCCCTATTGCAGGGCAGGCCAGCTCTGCAGGGAGGCAATGCCTGCTGTGCACTGATGTGCAGGGAGAGAGAAGCACTTGGCTTTCAACCACCACATCAGCTACAATTCAGTCAGGTCTCTGCTGTCTTCGCTTTTCAGTGCCCTGACCATCTGCAGCCCAATGCACATTTGCTCCGCAGAGGTACTCGGCAGCGGCTCTCTCTGGGTAAGTGTGGCCCATCTACAGCCGTGTGTGAAGAGATGGCTGTGTGTAAAGTCTCTGGGACAGACCTTCATAAAAGTTCCTCAAGCAATTAGTGAGCAAAGGACTGCCTAAGTGTTAATGCATTCCTCCCACCCTCCAGATTCACTTTTGTTAACAGTATTTCACTAGGAAGGAGCCCTACATAGGCACGCTAACAGCCCAGCCAAAGGAGTCAGCCTTGAAAGCGCTCGCCCTGCTGACCTTCCCATTGTCCCAGGTGAGCAGAGGGACAAAGCTCCCGCAGGGAGAAGCTGAGCCCCAGAGCAGCATTTGTGTCTTGTCAAAGCAATTCTCCTTTAAGCAAAGCCGAATCAATGAATGAATGGGAACTACATGCGAGAGGCAGCCCTCGTGGATTCAGGGAAAGCAGAGGGAGCTTGGCCACATTAGCTACGAGGTTTGTCAGGGCTCGTTGGGGACAACAGGTGGCCACCAGGCACTGGTGATGGGCACCTGGAGGCAGGTCACAGCCCAGCACTACAAGGCAAACCCCTTCCAGAAATGTGTCACCTCCCACAACAACCTTCTAACTTGTTCCTCCATCTCTGACATATCCAAGAACCGTTCAACCCCACCCAGCAGCCTAGGCTGATCTATAAGACTGAACTGAATTACAGACCCTTGTCAGCAGTTTTCAAGCTTAAATTTAAGGCAACAGAGATGGGTCTGAGTCACAAGTGGAACACAGCAATGCTAATTTAATAAAAAGCAGATAAGTGATTTCTAAACGCTCCCTCTCAAGGTGTAGCTAGCTTGTGTATTAGGCAATTTTTCTTGCCTCACACTCAGTTTAATAGATCCTCAAATCAACCTCACTAGACAAGATGTTTTTGGTGCTACCCCCTCCCTCTCAGATGGGAGATAATTCAGCAGAGCTGAAAGCAATCACATATCACCAATACATACTAATCCAAGTGATTCTCTAGATGCTTGAAAACCAGGCAGCATCTATATTACCTTTAGCTATATCCAAATTTTGAATGAGCTCCCATGAAAGCCAGCTCCAGTTTAGATGGTCACGGCAGCAACGCCTTTGAAAAGAGGTTTCATTTCCCCTTGTGCACCTTTGCCCGGTCACCACACCACTCATCACAAACCAGCTCAAGGACAAGAAGAGGGGCCATTTCCAAGGCCAGGCCAAATCCTGACATGGGGAAGCCAACTCAGCAGGTTTGCTCCTGCAGATCAGGCTTCCCCAAGTAGTATAACACCTCGGAAGCCTCTTTCCTAAGGTGTTAGCACCTCAGCACCCTCCTTGTATTTGCTGTTCCCCCATCGTAGCTTTATGTTACCTCTCTAAAAGCACGAGCATGATGCTGTCCCAGCAGAAGGGTCTTTTGTTCCCTTGAAAACACGTGCCTTGGCAGACTCCACGCTGGAGGACCAGCAAGGTAAGTAAGAGGGAAGTGCCACCACGATTCAATCTTCAGAAGGCACTGGGGATAGGAGCGACGTAATGGATTCTGGAATTGATTTTGTAAACTGGTGATCTGACTTCAGATTAAGACTGGAATAGGAATAGAAAGGATATAACTAATTAAAGAACATGATACAGAAGGTTGAAGCAGGTATGATACCTACTACGAGCAGACCAAAGCTTTAAATCAAAGCTGATCACTCACTCTGTTTTGGGGGGGTGGAAGAAAAACCTTGAAAAATATGCAAAAGAAGAACTGACCATGTATTTGCATGGATTGGAGTGTAGAGCGATTTCAGAAGTTACAAATTAAAGAAAAAAAGCCCTTGACCTAGAACTGACGATTCAGCAACAATTCTACAGAGAAACCCTTGAGATCGTGGAACGATTTGGTATAATGAACAACACAAAGCTAATGACAATAATTTGTACCATTAAACTATGCCAGTGAAGCTATAGCAGTACAGCCACCGTACAACTACCCTTTTAACTGTTAGAGCTGGTCTTCTACACCAGGTGAACAACCTCATCTGGGACCAGGCATCCATGAATCAGAAGACCTACATCATCTGTGTGGGACATTCAGGAAGAACGCACACCGCAACCACAACACTTACACCTCCACAACCACAACACTTGCACCTGAGCACTGTGCAAGTCCACCCAGGCTCTCCTGAAAGCAGTACTGCTCAAAATAGGTGATGATAAAGTATTACGAGACATGGCAGGACCTTATTCTGTGTCTCCATACTGTAACAAGCATTTTTAAGCCCTGTAGATGTCCTAGATGACGGATACCGTATTGGTTACGGGTAGATCCATATTCGCCCCTGCACCAGCATCAGAATTTCTTCATGTCTTTTTGAGGCTGGTCTGCAGCAACGGCCATGAAATTGAGGTTTTCAAATCCCCTCTGCAGAAACCTGGCACTAAATGACTTCTGTGGGATTGGGCTTATTGTATCCCGAGAACAGGTATTAAAGATAAAAATAATATTCAAATCTTATCCAAGGTCCAAATAACAGAAAACTGCACTTCTTAGCGTGCAAGTCAGAGCCACAACACTTGCTTGAAACAGCTAATTTTTTTTGCTGAATCTAGATCGCACATTGACATGATATTGTTACTGATGTAGGAAGCAATTAACTGTTGGGTAATGGCCACAAACTGAGACTTGACGATTGCTTATACAACCATCTATTCAGCACAGACAGTTAACCAGATTATGATTTGATCTAAAATTTGAATGCCATTAGTTTTCCATATTCAAATGCCTCTGAACAGTTCATTATAATCTTGCCATTAGCAATGGAACTCCAATCTTAGATGTTTACATGAAACATACTCCTTGGGGCTGTATTCAGCAAGTGGGAGCTGAAATTTATTATCCCTCTAACTAAAGCAGAGGGCTGCCCAGGCGCCCTTCGCCATTTCAATGACTGCTGCAAGAAGCATCTTTTTATTTCCCTCCTCACATATCTGCAGCAGAGGAAGGAGGAATATACGATCATTTTGACATAAGGTTTATTTAGAACAAGTGCAAGATAATGCTCTTCCTACAGGGGCTGAAAAACCACTCTTCCTTGTTTTTTTAAAGAAATCAGGGCTGAGGTGTGTTCTGAAGTAACAGAGAGGTTCGTATCTGTGGAAAACTAGTTTTCATCACTTTGATGAAAGACCAGGCCAGACATATAGAAGCTTTGGGTGCTCCATTGTCAAAAGAGATGAGAACCCGTGCAGATTCACAGTATGCATAGGCACGCTGAATCCACACAGAGGACCTGCAGCACCGTAGAAGAAAACAAGTTTATACAATTCATTATTTTATAAAAGGTTTCTATAAAGAAGCACTTATTGCAAAGGCTGCTTTTTCCTCAGCTTCTATTTGTCACATTCATAATGGAAAACACCTCTTTGAAAAGTCACTATTCATTTCTTTCTCTGATTCTATGCTGCTGCAACAGTTCTCTGCGAGCCTTCACAATCAGTGGTCAACAACTCATGTCAGAGCTTTCTCAGAGCCTCAAGTACCACTGCATCCATTCCCACCGCTGCTTTGTCGCCAGTGCTGTCCCTGGGACCTGGAAGGCTGTCACCTCCCTTCTGATGTGTTCCTGTGGTTCAATTCACTGCTACCCATCTCATCACCCCCTCCCCAAAATGCAGTCTCTGAGACACCCACCCTTCCACCACAGCCTACCACAGTGCTTCCCAGCACCAAGGGCCCTCTCAGATGGTTTCGCCTCTCACTCCCAGCTCCAAACTCAAGGTTATGCCATACATCTGCAGCTCACTTGGGGAATAAACTCACCTGTTTTCCACTTTCCTGCTACCAGTGCTCGGACCTGGTTTAAACCCCTGGTTCCCTTGGCTAGACATTTACCCCATCTAGCATCTCTTCCTTTCCCTTTAGGATCTCACTGCACTTCTCATCCCAAACGTTAGGAGAGCTCATTTGACTCTTAACACCATCTGCTCAATGCTAGGAGGTGGTCTGCAGCAGCCCCCTTGCCCAGCCCTACATGCATTACCTTACTCTCCACAACAGAGATGAGAATCTGCTCCATGATGCTGCTGGTTGCTGGAATGGAGGTCTGGATGTGGCCAATGACCACGCCGATGGCCACACGGGACAGCTCGTAGCTGAGGTGGGTGTTCCTGCGCACCAGCTCAATCAGTTCGGCACCTATCGTCTTTGGCACCGATGCCGCCAGTCCACTGGGTTCTGGTGACACTGGCTCCACTGCAGCTGCCTTCTTATCCTCCAGGCAGAGGGAGTTGAAGGCATCCAGGCTTGCAGGGGGGGCTGGGGCAGCTTTCTTCACCTGAGAAGTCTTCTCCCCATCCACAGTGTGGGACCTCTGGGTCCCCCCTTCAGCTGGTGGTGCTGGGGCAGCCCTCTTGGTCTGGGGAGATTTGCTGGCCCCATCCTTTGGGGAAGTCCCATAACGGGAGTGGGCCACAGAGCCGGCATCCAAATTACGTGTTATGGTGGTATGGACACTTCGGCTCGGGACAGGGGGTGGGGTGTTTGCCGGACTGGAGGTGGCCGTCGGGAGAGCAGCCTCTGATGCAGAAGACGCACTGTACAAGGTATCCAGGGATGTCGTGCTTACAGAGGAGGTGCTAGAAGCTGACCCAGGAATAATTTCAATAGCGTCTGAAAGGGAACAATTAAAAATGCCTTAGCAACAGCATCAAAAGAAAAAGAAACAAACCCAAATTGCTACAGTGCAGTCCATTAAAAGGCTCATTGTGCATGCGACCAGAGCTGTTTAACTCCTCTTCCTGCCTCACTGATCTCAAAGCAAAATTGTACCAGTTCTCTCTGGAGCATTCTTGCACAATCACCTCTTTAGAAAGGGGAAAACTACTCTATTGAGATGAATACCCTTCAAAGGGCTTAGTGTTTTATGCAGGGGAAGGGAGGGACAGGACTAAGGGAAGGAAAAGTCTTTTCCCCCTGGCTTAGCAAGGGCCTTTTTCTGCATGCAGAATCTAAGCCCTCACTTTTGAATGATGGTGCCTGAGAATTGCAAGACACCAAAGGTTTCACATGCCAGCCCACGCCTCCCTCTTGCACGAACCTCACCGACTGCACACCACGGCTAGCACCGACAGTGAAAGAAACATTTGGCTGACAACACCTCTAGTCTCTCCTTTTCAGCACTCGCCAACATTTGAACCTTGCAGCCCTGCTAGCACTCACTGCTTTCACAAGCCTCCACATTGTCGCTCTACTGCATTTCTCCTCCTGCCTCTAGTTTTGACTAGCTCTAGCAGTGGTAGCTGCCCCACCTTCCAAGGAAACAAATCCACTACAAGCAAAGAAATGTCATGATTTTTCTCTCCTTTAACCTGGTCTAACAAATATTTTTGGCAAACCTTATCCATTCGTTTCTAGGGGGCAGAAATGTATCTGAGCCCTTCCCTGACTATGAAAACAGTTACCTGGGCAAACACCGGGCTAGTGTTTGTTCTAGAGCTTCACGACAGCAGCTGATGTCGGTGCTGGAAGAGAAGCAGCACACCCCATGGGGAGCCCCACTCTCAGGGAAGGCAGTTTCTCCCACACCAAAGGAAGGACCAGTGGGACAGACATGTGAAACACCTTTGCTGCACCTCTGCAGGCAACTTCAACCTCTCCTGCCCCATCGATCCTGGGAGCACTACACTACTCCATTCACCACTACATCCCAAGGCAAGCACAACCTAGGCAGAAGAACAGGGCCCTTCCCTCCCACAGGGGTTCAGCATCCTTCTTTTTTCCTCCTCCTCCTTACAGAGCAGCATTCACAAAACCATAGCTCCCACCATGCTTCATTAAATCAAGGTAAGGAGGTTGAAGGAAACTGACCTTTGCAAATTCCCACTACTGCAGTGAAAAATGGCACAATACCACTAAGTACCATTAAGTAAGCTTGTGCCAGCCCCAAGTTTCAATTAACTACCTGCAAGTCAATAGCTCTGCTCTGCTACAAGGGGACACAAGTGAACTTGAGGTGGGCTGCGTGTCACTAATGGCATGACTGTCACAGCACAGGAGAGCACTTGGGCAAGCTGACAGCAACTCAGCAGGATGACCACTGCCTCTGCCAGCCCAACCACGCTGAAGATAAAGAAGCTCCTGCCTTGGCCCCATGGCCCTGCTCTGAAGAGCTCACGACCAGCAGCTCCCCTGCCTGTGGGCAGCACATACATGGCTGTGCCCCTGGTATTATTTCTGCTCCTTACAGACACCAGCTACCAATTTTATGGAAATCTCATCTGAGCACTGTACAGAGAAAGCTCCTGACAGACTGGGAGCCAAAAGCAGACTTGGGCTGGTCCCAGAAGTGCTACCAGTGAGCTCCCCCTGGTGAACCACGGCACTCTGCACCGTCAGGGGAAACGCCCTCTGCCTCGCTGGGAGAGGGCCATGGTGTCTGTGGGAATGAAACACCCACAAGGATCTTAAATCACCAAGGTTGTGTGCTGGCCAGATTAGCCACATGAGCAGGCTGAGAGTTTGCTCCCGGGAGGCCACCACATTACCCAGGGCCACAGGCACCGGAAGACCAGGAGGATGCTGTACCTGGCATCCATCTGGAGGTGCCAGGCTGCCCAGACCCTCCTAGATCAGAGAGGACATGAAGGAGCACTGGCTTCTAGCTCATGATCATTAGCATTAAAACCTATAGGAATTTAGGGGGGGCAGGGGGGAGAGAGAGAGAGAGATATTAAAAAAGGATACAAAACCTATAGGAATTTAGGATATATAATATAAGGATGCCCTTCTAAGCACAAAACAAAAGCGTCCAGGCACTGTGACTTATATTGCCCAGTGTCCATTTCATGCCTGAGAACTAGACAGCAGTTTGTCCTTACTTTTAACGGGAGCAGCAATCTGCGCGTTCTTGCGTTTCTCTGGAGGTGGGGGGGTGATAGGAGCAGCACGCCGGGGCTGTGGTGGGATCTATAAGGAAAGATTTCAGAGCAATCAAAGGAGGTTGACAATAAAGACATTCTCTGTTATGAAACCTTCTTTCTCACGTGCATGTGTAGATTTGTCCTTACATCTCTCTCATCATTCGGGGAAGTTTTCTCAGGAGGACAGCTATTAATAGGCAGCTTCCTAGAAGAACAAAGCAGGACTCAAGCCTCCTTCATCCCCTCCCTGTGACAGGCAAAGCAGCCCTTGTTTAATTGCTGTGTTCAGCAGCACACAGCACACATGTCGTGTAGACCTGTCAAGCATTTACTCCTCCTTTATTCCAAATGCAATCCCACACACTCACTGTGACTCCACATTACGCTCAATAGCTCCACAGAGGCTGCAAACAGAGCGCGTATTTAGACACTCTTCTGGAGAGATTCATTACATCAGCTACAAATACCCTTGCAGAAAGACAAAGCCAAGGACTGGAGACATGTAAATGCCTTTTACATGCTTTCAGAGCTATTTCTGCTCATGCAGGGAGGGAGAAAATAGGGCTAGACCCTCTGTGCAATCCTACACTACCTATAGCAAGATCCGCTGGGAAAAGCTTTTGCCAGGGAGCTGCATTAACTCTTAACATCTGGGATGTCTCCTGTAAGTCTCCTCCACTAGGAATGCCAAACCAGTGATGTATGAGCTACAGACCCAGATTCCTGCACTCACCTTTTCCTGTCTGATCCAGACACCATGATCACTGATGTGATCACAGAATTACACCGGTGCGGTGTAACCTCAGGGTTAACCTCTGATCAGTAAAATGCCGCTGAACACAGCAGCCGAGCTAGGTGGGAGCGCATTGTGTCAATACGCTAATCCTCACATCCCGGGGGCTCAGGGCCAGGAGACTTCTTAGGGGTCTCTTAGGACTTCTGCCATTCAGAGCCTGCTGCCTGAAACGCACCTCTGATTTTAAGGCATGTTGCAGTTGCTGCCTGCAGCAAAACCACCCAGGGCAGCACGGGAAGGGAAAGGAGGTGATGGCCTGAATGTCTCAGGTAGCCCAGGTTGAAGCCAGCTGGAATCTACCTACCATAGTGACATCCAGACCATCAGATGGTGCCAATTTCCTAGGTTTCTTTAGCCCTGGAAGAGAAGTTTTTCTGTGAACTGTGTCAGTGCTGAACAGCCCTATAACGCTGCACAGAGTGCCCACAGCAAAAAACTGAGTCAGACCCGTGAAAGGTCTCCATTTTAAATAGCTCAGAACAAGGAGAATGAAAAATGTACTTTTTTTCCCCTGGATCCAGGAAGGGCAGAAACTTCCTCTGAAATGGGAGCAAAGATATTCCTGGAAATAAGACACCTTCAGGAGCCACCTCAAGTGTTGAAGACTTGATGCCACAAGCTGACAATACAGTGCTCATAGCCCATGTCTGGAGCCCACCAGACAAGTGAAGACACAGCAGTTTGCACAGCTTACAAAGACTTTTAAAACGGGATCTCTCAGTCCCTTTCTCCCACCCAACACCTAATATATCCAACCTTTTACTATGTCACATAACAAGTCGCTTCTTTACAAGGGCCTTTAGCTGGTGGATTAGTACGAGACACTGCTGCAGACTCCCAGCCTGAGCTCTTCTGCTCTTGTCAATCCACCCCACATTGTTCTCTGGGTAAAACGCTATATGATACTTGCACACAGCTTCAAAAATGATCCGTGTCAGTCCAAAAAGAGACTGCACAGCTGAGAGAGGCCAAACAGATCAGGAGGGGTCTTTGCATCGCATGGCTGGAAGGCTGGTCCCAAATCTGGAAAGCTCAGCTGTGCTAAAAGCAGAGCCCTCTCTGCAGAGCGATGGAGCTAACAGCACAAGTTGGAGCTGCTTGGCACAGCACAGCCACGATTACTGAAGCAGTGGGATTCAGCAAACAGGCAGGCTCAGATCTTAGAGCAGCAGCACCACATTATTTGGAGACAGCTAGAGCTGGGTCATTCTGGAGTATTTCCATGGCTTCACTAGCCCTTCCAAATTTACCAGGCAAGTTTAACACAGCTATTACAGACTAGTGCTTAAATAGAGAGCCCTGCCAGCCTCATTTAGACGTGAAGCATCAGATGAATTTCCCTGTGCTGGTGCCTGCCTGAGCTGTGAGCTGCTGCACGGTCAGGAGTGGCGAGGGGTAACCGATGGCCATTCCCTCCCTCCGCCCCACGTCCGGGCTGCTGCATTGGCCCAAGCGGAGGATGTACAACATCAAAACCTCCAAGGGAAGGGGAGGAAAGGGGAGAAAACATCCTCTGTCCAGCTTCCATGGGGAAGGTGACCATGCAGGAGTCCCTGCAATTCAGATCCCTCCTGTCCAGAGAGGAGAAGAGGAGGGACCTTACCAAGGGTCGAAAGAGAAGCACCTAACACGTGTTGAAAGCCTCCCTTTCCCCAGGCCTCTACAAGGGGGCTGTGAACTTCCCCAAGTCCATGGATTTCACACATGTGCTTCCTCTCCTTTTCCATTCTGCAGTGACTGCTAGCAGAGGCTCTGCTCCCTGTGCTGCTTGAGATGAGAGCAGACTCAACCACAACATTCCCATCTGCTTCCCAGCCGGTCAGGCAGAGTCCTCCACCACCACTCCTTCAACTCCTGGGAATAATGCTATTATAGTAGGAAACTTTAAGCAAACAAACAAATAAAAAACCCACCAAAAAACAAAACCAACAGTCCCCTGCCCACCACCTCCTCTGGGCAAACTCTGCCAAGCCAGATCTGCAGCAAAGCTTTCTGGAGATGAGCATCAGAAACCCACTGGGCATGCACAAATGCAGCAGACTGACTAAAACACTCTGAGATCCCAACCTCCTCCCTTGGCAGCTGGTATGTAACTGCCCCAGCTTCCCACCTTATGCTAAATACAGAGAAGCTGAAGAGAGGCTCAGCACAGATGCCATCACCAGGTACTTCAGCCAGTTCAGCCCTGGGAGCAAGGCCACCAACAGCAAATTTGGACCTCAAATTTTGCTTAAGTTTTCAGGTGCAAACCCGAAAATCCCAAGCAGTGAAAAGCACACCCCAAGACCTCTGCTTCTCCAGAGTTAGTAAGAAAGTTTAGATTTCAGTAGGTCTCCTCTTAGGCAGCTGCATAACCAGCGGAAGAAAGCAATGCTGCTTCCTCTGTTTTGTATTTTGAAAGCACACAGGAAATCCCTCAGCTGAGCTGTTACAGTCTCAAGGAGCCCTTTCAGCACAGGGCAAAGCTGGAAGCCCTTCGACTGCATCCTCAGTGCCACCCAGACAGAAACAGTTCTTTGTCAGCCAAGGAATCGGTCTTGCTCCTTTTTGGCGAGTGACCAACGACAGACCAGAAAAAAGATGGGGAATCGGCACGGAGAACGGGCCATAAGGTGCTCCATTTGCTTAGCCCATAATGCACGGGCTTGAGAATGGAGCTGGTTTGGCTGCCCAGAAAAGAAAATTAATACCAAGGAGAAAAATGGGGTTTGTAGGGATTGCCATGTTCTGCATGAGCCAGAGCTACTTTTCATCTCTGCAGACTCGCAGTTCTTCAAGTGTAAAGCAAGCCTCATCTGCCAGGAGTGACAGTGTATCAGTACCTTATAAACACTGCCTCCAAACACTTATCCCAGATAGATGAAGAAAAACTACAGTGCACATGTTCATCTGTAGGAGAAAAAAAAAAAAAAAAAAAAAATCGCTGCACTCATCCTTGCTTGGCACCTTTAGCCCTAACATCCAGCTATATCTACACAGTGTGATCGGCCACATCACTCATCCCCAACAACTGCTGCATCCGTCCTGGGCTACTTCTTTGAAGCCTTGCTGGCGCCGCACAGTAACCTTGGACCTGTGTGCCGCCAAGATAAAAAAAAAAAAATCTGCTCTAAATCATATTTCCTGCAATTTACCTTAATTCATCATGACAAGCAACATTCAGACAAAGCAAGACCTTCTTTTTTTTTTTTTTTTTTTAAGTTTTGAGTAGTAAAAATAGGCAGCCACATTAGATAAAATGCCTAAGGACCAAAGATCCTGTTGTGCAGATTCAACAATGGGGAAACAAAGTAGTGCTGAGTACTCGGAGGGAGTTCTGCTGCTCACGTCAAAACTGTTTTTGAAAGTATTCTCTGGGGAGCTTGCAACTCTTTTAGAAAGTTGTCAAGAGAGTCACACAATATAGAGTCACCATAAAACCATGGACCCTCAAGGATCCCAAAAAGCATCACAAATGTAAACGGCAGAGGGACTGTTCCAGACTTCTTACATAGAGACAGCATCGATTTATATTGCAGTAATCCCAGGTAAGCAGCACAAACACTTGATGTGTGACTTCAGCTGCAAGTGCATTTAATTAAACAGGACAAGCGATGTCGTACCACCAAAGGAAGAAGCTAGAAAGTGTCCAGCCTCTGTTACCTGATAGAGACCTTCATCCTCCTCCTCAAACTCGGTGTTTGGAAGACTGTGATGTCGCTCATATCCTGTCCGGCACACCCCGTTGGGCTGCCGTGCCATATCCAGATGGTGATCACTGGAGGACTGTGTCATAACCATCCCCTGTGGGGTGGGAGAGTGACCTTTGCGGGACACGGTCTCCTTCCGGTGATGGATCAGTTTTCTGAAACGGAACGAGGACATCAGGAACAACAAAGCTCAAGGAAGGGAGTGACAGTGCTGCAACATTTAAATTATATTTTTTAATGATTTATTGTATTTGGGCTATATATACCAGAATGGGTTACATTACTCTGAACACCAACTCCAGTTTCATTAACAACTAAGGAAGCACTTCTGGGGGAGGAAGGAAGAGGCTTTGCAAGAGCCCATGATTTATTCATCAGTTCGCTGGAGAAAAATGCCTCTTCCTCGGGGGAGAGTCACATTTTGCACTGCAAGCTTCAGAAATTGCCTGCACTTTAGAATCGCTGTTCAACTGAGATTAAACCAGCGTGCCTCAGCACAGAGTGTGAGGTGTCAGAAAAAACCAAAAAAATTTCCTCACAAGCAATTATTTGAGGACGTATTAAGGACCTTGTGCCACATGCCAACAACCTCTACAATTCCTGGCTGGTAGAGAGAAGAAAATGCTTCCATAAAGGTTTTGGATTTCTCCTCCAAGTCTACAGTGCAGCTGAGAATTTTCTCTTCTTTGCATGCACAGGGGTAGCAGGGGCAGACCACAGCACCACTCTGCTGGACACAGTTGACAGGAGGAGCAGCATTGGCTACCAGCTCAAATGCTGGGAAGCTCTCCAAGTGCATCAGCACTTTGCAGCACAGGGGCTCAAATCAATGACATCCAACTCGACCCCCAAGAATAGAAAAGACACAAGCATCACATGCTGACCATCCTCCATCTGCCATCTCTGCCAGAGATGCCTGTCATACTTACTGGAGGACATCTCTCTGCTCCAGGTTGTACTTTCCCCCATTCTTCATTGCCGCGTTGTGCACAGCCTCAATGGCCCGGTCAATAGACTGGAGAACCACATCTTGCTCCAGCACCTGAGAAGCACAACATCCTGCACGTTACTGCTCTGCTTCAGCTGCGGTTCTTTTGCATCAGAGCTTATGGCAGGAGAGACCGCAGTATGTGAAACCCACAGAGCAGGCAACGCATGAGCCAAACAGCCAACAACATCTCAGCACCATCTTGCTTTTCCCTCTTTTCTCCAAAGGAAACATCTTTGAAGCCGTGCTTAAGAGTCTGCCCATTCAAGGCTTATGGTTGGAAAAGAAAGTCACTGTTACAAGCACCGAAGTCCAGTGATCACTACAAGAAGGCCAGGGGCAGACCTTCAGAAGGATGTAGCAGCCCTGAACATCCAGCCTGCTGCAGGGAGCTTTTGAGACCCCACTGCAAAGCCCAGCTTATCCCAAGCTCAATTCCTTCTGCTCTCACTGCCCTGCTATGGAGCAAAGACACAGCTGTGAATGCTACAGACCTAGTCAAAATCCAGTGGCCGCCAGAGTCCGTTGGCTGTGGGTTTGCATTTTTACTCGCTTTTTTCTTGTTGTTTTTTATACTTGTTTTGCAACTTCAAGTGCCTTTTCCAAATCTCCACCCAAACTGTCATAGCAACATTTATTCTTCCTGCCAGCCATTTAGCACTCGTTACTGCAGCTGAAATAAACACCAGACTTGAAGCAAGAAACACCAAAGACATCGTTCCCCAGGCTTACACAGGAGGCCGGGAGAGCTGTGGCGAAGGTACAGAGAAAGGTAAAGAGGGATTCCACGCTTGGGACATTCTTCAAGGCTTCATTTACCAACAGTTCACATGCCTTCAGAAGAAGAGACCTTTACAGGACTAAAGCTGAAGGCAAAGGACATGCTACCAAGTCTTTGCCCTGGATCCAGCAGACCCACAGGACCCATAAGCTGCCACTGGTGCCTGCACCATCCATTCGGTACCACCACTGGCAGCCTCAGCCTGTGCATGCAGGGGAGGAGCAGGAGAGGAGTTGAGTGCTTGGACTCCAGTGCTCATTGCAGCTGTTTAAACACTAAAACCCCCTTCACCTTCCCTTGCTTTGCCTCCCTCCCTGCATCAAAGCAACCATTTATCCAGCCAAGGAGCGGCTGGAATCTCATCAAGGATGCACCTTAATTGGCCTTAAGGGGCTGCAGAGCAGCAGAAGGCAAGCCCTCCCTGCCGGGGCTGAAACTGCCTGCCTCCATAGGACTGGCATGCAGTTTTCGGATAACATGCTATGTATTATTTATATCCTGATTAATTACTAAACCAAATGTGAATTAACAGCAACTGCAGACTGGGGGGGAGGAAGGGGGGGGGGGGGGAG
>VZTL01028981.1:48023-59518 GCA_013400535.1 Scopus umbretta | reverse complement strand
GGGGGGGGCGGACAGGATAGGACCCAAAACACAAACCCAACCTCTAAACAAGGTAGGGATGGGAGGCCCCCTCTGCAATACTCAGCTTTGAAAAAGAAAAATTTAGGTGGGGTTTTTTTGTTGGTTTGTTTTCCCAAGAAAGAGAGATAGGGAGGAAAGCAACTGGGGAAAACTTTAAAAATAAAACCAAGTATATTAAAATACATCTACCAAATTCATTAAAGTATCAGATCAAGGACAAAACAACACTCAGAACCCAACTTTGGGATGAAACCTCCAAGCAGCCCCATATGCCCTAGAGAGCATTTCACCACCCCTAACTACAGATCTAAGTAAGGAAATGGAGCAAAGCTCATTTGAACACCTTTAAAGTAGCATTGGAAGAGAAGGCAAGTTACTTCACAGAATGCATCTTGTTTCCTGAGAAAATAAGAGAACATTATGGCAAGCTGCATGCTTTCTCTGAGAAAGCAGAGCGGTGCTGAAGTCTCCAGCGCTGCTGTCTCCTCTAAGCACTGGAGATCCCTGCCCTCCACACAGCCTGCCCACTCTCGTGCTCCTCCCACGTGAGCTCCCACCCCAAAATTCAACACAGCTCCTGCTACAGCCTCCAAACACCTGCCCTGTCGCACTCCCCAATCCCCTGCTTGTAGTCCCTCCACATCTATCACCATCCCCTCAAAAGCCACCTTCTCCACAAGATGCACCCCTTCATGCTGCCTTCTCTCACCCTCCCCAGCCTGCCAGGCTTTCACCCACATGGGTTTCCACCTTCCTCAGTCTTAATCTTCCCAGGGAAGATTGTAGTACAGAGCGCTGAATCCTACTGAATAGCTCAGCATCTCTGCCCTCTCCCAGAGAGCCTGTCAATGTTGTCCACAGTCCACAGGAATCCATGGGCTAGAGCTGCTACTAGCTGTGCAATGCCATCCATTATAGAGAAGGTGCTTTTCTGATAAAACACAACATTTTCACACTAATGCAGCAGTGCTGTGACAACCAGCTTTTAGCTGCTGTGCTCCTTCCTTTGTTTCCACATCCCAACCCTGCATTAACAGGGCCCTGTCAAAAGGGCTGGAATAAAAAAGCATTAACTCACGACTTGTACTTTATGAAATCGTTGATGCTGTTGTAAATCGTGTCCTCCTCCCTTGCTCAGCTGAGCTGGTCAGGGGGCAGGGTCTTCAGCACAGGGGCTGCCTTGCATTCAGAGTTTGTAGGACACCCAGCATTTGTAGGACACCCATCCCCTGCACTACAGTCATAAACTTATAAGATAGCAATTAGTAACCTGGATAAATCATGTGATTAGAGGGAATCCGCACGCTCCTTGGATTTCGGTATGGCTTTGTTTGAAGAGTATGGACAAAAAAGCATGTTGCAGTTAAAAGAAGCATGGGTTGCGTGGTGGCAAAAGTCAGGTTTGCCAACATCTCACCTACAACCTCCTTCTTCCTAGGACTCAAGGGATGACCTGCTCACAGCAATTCAGGACAGTGCACGTGCCTTGCCATTCTCCCCATGCAGTTTAAGGAGACCAGTGACTCCACAGCGCTGGCAGGGGATCCCTGCCTGCATCCAGCACCCGCTCCCGAGGATGCTCGCAGCTGGAACGCAGACAGGCAGAGATCCCGAGCGGTATGGCCCGGCAGCACACACCCACACCTTCTCACACACTTGAGACAATCCTGGCCACGCACAGCTCTACGGCCTGCAAAAGAAAGAGGTCACAGACTGGCACCACGGTAACAGCGCAGAGCCTTTGAGCTCAGGCAGGAGGGATTGGTGCTCAGAAGTCTGCTCGAACCCCCGTGGGGCCCTGTGCTACCATCCAGCCCCTGCCCCCTCCCACGCTCCAGGATGCGGAGATGAAACCCTGCTCATCGCAGGCTAAGCTAAGGCTCACACGGAAGCAGGAGAGCACATGAAAAGGGCATCGCTGCACAGCATGCTGTCAGAGGAGACATACCACGTAAAGCCCAGGAATTCAGCTGGATTTACTGAAGCTGTGCTGGTAACTGGACGGGCGGGGGGCTGGCAGAGCCCCGAGCAACCACCGCAGCATGCTAGCTGTTAACTGCACTGTTCACCAGTTACCAGCTCACCAGTGGCACAGCCACGCCGGCGGCTCCTGAAATGCAGAGAAGGCGGCAGGGATAGGGCAATGACAGTGGTGGAAGGTGCCGACCGTGTGTGCCCGCCCTTACGGGGTGAGGGCAGGCGTCTACTTTTGGCTTTTGGTCGGCGTGGGGCGGCACAACCACCAGGCTGCGGCCAAGCAGCATCAATAGGACACCACCTTCTGCCCAATGTACTGTGAAAAGAGAGGGGTGTTTTGGTGAGGTATTGATCCACATTCACATGGCATCTCACCCCAGAAAGGAGTGGATATTTCTGGTATAATCACATAAAACACCACAGCAGAGAAACACTGGACTCTATAAAACAGCCTGTCACAACCAGCCTGGCTATACCAAGAGGCAGGGGAAGAGCAGAGCAGTGACCCCTGATGATCACGAGCTAGACCGGCTGATGGGGCGTCAGAGAACCGGGGGCACTGTCTGCCCTGCAGAAACAAGTTCCAGCTCAGTTAGAGCCAAGAATATCAGCCAGGAAACAGAATTTCTTCCTTCATAGCCCAATGTAGGAGAATCACAGAAGCATCAATAAATCATTACTTCCTCTCTCCTTGCTAGTAACACTAGCAAACAAAGGGTTTCCCCAGAGCCCGCTGCCAACCTCCTCCTGCCCCCAACCACAGGAGGGGGCTCCCCACCTGAGGAGGGACAGAGCCAGGTCTCAGCACTGCCCTGGGGTGCTTTGCATGCCCCCCCACCCCGAGGCAAGCAGGGAAGGATGCCTTTCCCAGGGCCAAAGCCAGGCTTTTAAGTAGCATCCTTCCAGGATGTCTAATGGGACCTAAGCACGGCAAATACGAGGCATGGCCGTGCATAGGCAGGAATGCATTTGCCCCCGCAGCTCACATTGCTTTCACCTTCACTGCCCCAAGAGCAGTCTCCCCAAAGAGGGCACACGTGTCACACGCCTCTGCTTCCCCACGTACGGGCCGATGAGAGACCCGAGCATTTCAGAAAACACTACCAGCAACCCGGCTGCGCAGGCAGCACGGCCTCCTCTCCTGCTATCCCCGGCTATCGTAGGCTATCGAAAACATCGCCCCCCTCCCTCTTTGTTTTGAGTCCTTCCACATGTACCGCTGGCGTTGTTTAAATGCATTCACACAGAAGAACTTGCTCAACAGTCTAGAATAATCATACCTTTCAGAAAAGCATTTTCTAGACAAACAGGCTGACAGCTGCATCAGCACACGCAGGCTGAGCCACCCCGCGTGTGTGAGACTCCCACATTTATGAAAGTGTCCCATTAACGTATGGCAGGCTTTTCTTTGGCTCTGCAGGGGGCTGATCCAAGAAAACATGGCATTTTTTATCTCCTGCCTCCCCAGTTTTTAGTGATCAAAGGCGTTTGCTCTTCTGCATGTGCAGGAATCAGTGCCCTCATTCCAGCAGCTGCTTTTGCAGCCATGGGAGTGCCCAGGCAGGGCTGCTGACTTTCACCCTCATGTCATTGCTCCAGCTCCCGCAACAATGACAACAAGAGACAGACAAAGTTTTGTCTCCAGTCACAGCTCAGTTTTCATGCAGCTGCACTGACATGGACCACTGCTGAAATTAGGATATTTATCCTGCTGGCGTACACAGGCACAGGCTGGTTCTTTGTTAACTCAGATCAGAGATGAACGCCACCTCTTAGGTCACATGCCGTTCATCCCCAGTCACCACCAGACTGTCTGCATGCTGTATTCCTTCCAGATTTCAATGATCGCTGCAGCAGCTTACAAAAATCAACTAGCCTTTGTCTGCAGCAGAGCAACGTACCAGGTATGGGTTCCCCTTCTGAACCACAGAGCTCAAACAAATGGGCTGAGTTTTGGCTTTTGCATTGCTGTGGGGAATTCAGCTCCTTTCTCTTCCCCTTTTTGCAGCCCTGATCAGAAATTTTTAGTCCCCAGGCTGTTGGCTAAGAGATATGCATTAACTTATTCTTGTCAGCACAAAGATATTGTGCCTTGCGGCACTTAAAAATGCATGATAAAACCACAAGTGAAACAATGGGGAACTGTCCTGGTTATTGGGCAAATAAGACGAGAAAAGCTCCAAACAAACCTGCAGCATTTCTGACTCGCTAGCAAGCAAACAAAGACATGGCTGAGCTCTTCTGACAAAGAGGCAGCCCAGAAACAGATCTGGAATTCCTGCTGATATGCTATAGTGGGTTTCTAACAGATCGGTGTTTTTCCACTGTGTGCTGACAGCAGCCGCTCAAGCGGACAGCCGGCACAAATGAGAACTGGGAAGAAAGAATACCTGGGGAAAGGGCTTAAGTTATGCAAATTGTGCTAAAGCAAAAGCCAGAGTTCCTGGCAAAAGAGATACACTAACTAGGGACAGTACAGACAGAAGTGGCATTTGGAATAAACAAGACCCTGAAGGCAGCAGAGGGATGCACAGCAACCAAACTTCAACCAATTTCTCTCCCAGGAGCAGGCAGCTTCAGAGTCAGAGAGAAGGGGGCAGAGACACACTGAGGAACAACAAAACACATGCAACCCACCACTGCACGCTTGTACTTTTCCAAGGTGGAAATGCTTCTTCCTGCGTCTCTCCAGCCATGCTCGGACCCTGTTTACTGGCCATGATGATCAGAATCAGCCACTGATTCCTTCCCCTTGCAATTCTGCGCCTCCCAATAACCAGAAGCCATCTCTTAAGCCAAAAGACACTAAGAGGATAAAAGCAGAGACAGAAGTTTTTAAAATAAAGCAGTCAACGCATACTTATATAATCTTTCCGTTCTCTGCTGCCTTAATTCTTACTGCTCTCAATGCTTCAGGGGACTTCTCTGGCTCAGCCTGTCCCAGGTGAACAGCTGCCAGACAACAGAGCTGCCCCTCTTTAGGATTACCTGCTTAGCATCCTTTTGGCACACAATTGTCAAGCCAAGTCAATATCAGGCGTGATCAACACTGCATATATGCAGGAGAAACTTACATTTCTACTCATATATATGTATATATAAATAACACACACACATATATCTTAGAGCAGATCAATCTACGCTGAAAAAGAAAGCTGCAGATAGCCTCTACTTTAATGAAAGCTCAGGATTATGAACCAGGACATACCAAGGTGGAAGGAAAGACACTACAGTGAAGTCCTAGCAGTTATTCTAGGACTTCTAACATAGTAGCATTAAAACTTGCAAAAAAAGCCCAACAGAAGGGCTTGTGCCAGTCTTTGCACAGCCTTCAATTTGGTAGCCCCAAAAATGGCTACAGACGCCCTTTGCTCACTGAGATGCAGTACAGCTCCTAGATCACTTACATACAATTAGCACAGGTGCATAAGAAAGCCCCTATATTAAGTATGATCAAACATGCAACTAATTTCTAACTTCCCAGAGTGCGGGGCAGACTACAAGGTGCTAGTCTCAGCCCATCTTTGTTTTGATTGAATTGGCAAAAAAGAAGACTCAGCCACAGAAACGCTCTTTGCAGTTAATCAGGTTTGCCAAGCATTGCCAGGACAAGGGGCAAGGACAGAGCACAGAGGAAGAAACGAGTCTGGGAAACCATGCAAGTTCTCACTCCAATTCTGGCATTCAAGGAGGAAGGCTCAGTTTTCCCAAAAAAAATTATTTCTGTAGCAGAGATTGTAGGAAAATGCTGGAAAGGTGACAGTCATATGAGAGGTAGAACCAAAATTCTAACTTCTGCCACATTCAAGAGAACTCTCTCCCTTCCTATTCACCTCTGCCCTGGAGTATGTTTCCAGCATGTGAGGATCGAGTAAGTAAAGTCTCCAGGGGTCAAGCAGGAAAAACTGCAAGTAAGTTGGCAATTCAACTGATGCACAAAGACAGATTCAAGAGAAGAGCACGTAAGTACATGTTAAGCAAAAGGGACTTTCCTCCTGCATGCCACAAACTGGCACTGATTTAACAGCATGCAGTTACGTGTTTGAGAAAGAGGTAATAACTCATGATTCATCTTGCAAGGGAATTTATGAACTATCAGCTTTTTCTTCCAAAATCCTCCCTTCTCCTGTGACCAACCTTCTGGCAAGGGACAGAAGACGGCAAACTGCAGCTATGATGTTCTTTGGGCATAATTATCATTATTATCATAGAATCATTAAGGTTGGAAAAGACCTCTGAGATCATCTAGTCCAACCGTCAACCCAACAACTCCATGTGTACTAAACCATGTCTTGAAGTGCCACATCTACACGTTTTTGAATGCCTCCAGGGATGGTGACTCCATCACCTCCCTGTGTGTATTGCCCAAACCCAAAACAATGGACAAATTGTAAAGCGACTCTTACTGACTTAACAGGAAAGTGGAGACTAGAAAATAAATTTGACCTGCCATCATGGCCCCAGTGAACACGGAAAAGCAGACATGGCAGCAGGCACAGGCGTACAACCCAGGAATGCTGGTCAGGCACAAAGGAGAAGGGGCAAGGAGGGTGGACAGGTCACCACCCGAGGGAGCGCAGAACCAGTGGGCTTGGGCATGAATGATGTGAGCCTGCCATGCAGAGAACAAGCATGGCTTTCTTGTATCTGCTGTATGAACAGCCATATGTACTGTATTAAAGCCACTAATGAGGGAGAAGAGGTTCCATCCTCACAGGGCAAACACAGGAAAGTCATCAGCTAGTTTTATTCCTGGACAGATGTAAATTGCACAAAATTGTAAACCAGACACAAATCCCCAGGATCTTTTTAGCAGCACTGGGATGAGCTGCCAGGCCCGGCGCAGCCGGTGCTCCTTCCTGCAAAGCTGTCGCTGCGAAGATGAAAACCTGCCTTGCATTACCATGAGCAAACGTGAGAGAGGCCTTGGAAAGTTCTCCCCAAACAAAGATGATTCCAGCTGGAAGGATCAAAGGCAACTTGCTTGCCGCAGGATCAGTTAACTGTCTGGCTAGAAAATAATTTTCCTGTGTCCTGGACTCTGCATGCGGAGTAAATGCTGCCTCTTCTGCTGTAAAGGGATGCAGCTCCCCCTGCACACCCCAAAATAAAAAGAAAGCCAGCAGGGCAGGATCAGAAACCACATTAACTCATACAGAAAACCCAGCACTTTCCTCTGTAATGAGCATTTCTCTTCAAGTTACTTGCACATCCTACCCGAAACACAGCTTATCACAGTGATGTGATCAGGTCATATCTGCGACTTAGTCCAAAATAAAATGACCCCCAAACCACCATATGGGAAAACCTGAGTATTTGTTACCAGGAGTAGAATTGCTCCAAGCAACTGCAGAGTAACAGCAACCAGAAAGGCTGGGTTTATGTTGTCCCTCTGGTCAAAGAGAGCAGCTCCACATTCCCATGGAGCAAAGCTCATTCCAAGGCAAGGTGGAGGGATCACTTACAAACAGTCTTTTTACCAGCACCCCTTCACACAACTCCCAAACACATCAGGTAGACCAAGATCCTCGAGCATTTCTCCCACTAATGGTGTTTCAGGCCAGGGACCCAAAAGAGTAAGCACACTTACAAAATTTCTCCAAAGTAGGTACCAAAAACCCGCTTCATTTCTATATAATGTGCCCACAATATGGATCTCACCAGCAATTTCTCTTCTGTCCACAGCCCCCCCTGGGTCACAGGCACAGGTATTTGAAGTACCAGTACTAGGAAACCCCAGGATACCCAACCACCTCCTCCCCAAGATTTTCAGACTCTGAAATAGGCCTGCTCCCACCAGCATGGAGGAAACACAACTCCCTCTGTGCTGGGCAGGCACATCCCAACATGGGAATCCCAAACAAGTCTTCCACCCAAGCAGGACAGCATGTTCAGTCCCTCCAGCTTCCAGCAGTCTTCATGACTTTAACCCCGGTACAAAATACTCATTAAGGGATTTAAACAAGAAGTATGACAGCTGGGCTCCCAGTAAAAGATAACCCTCAGATGCTCATTTGCTTTCAGGTAGGCCATTGTAAAGCTAAGGCAAGAAGGAACACCTCCTTCTGAAAGAAAACAGGCATCTCCCTCACTCCCCTACCATGGATTTTGGTAGCTGTATCTTTTGACACGTTCAGAGGACCGCTATCAAACAGGGGATGCTATTCATTGTGTGCCAGCTAATTATAGCAAAGCTATTTAAAGACTGTTGAGGGTGCAGGTGCAGGGGGGCAGCAAGGGAGTGGGTATCAGAGGGGCTGAAATACTCCACACAGGCTGCGCTGTCAAGAGGTAGATCATGCTAATTGGCCATAGACAAAATACCCAAGTATACTGAAGTGCTCGTTAGCTGAGAGCTGCTCCTGCAAGCACATTTATTCCTGGTAAAGCGGATGTTTCTGCTGAAGCAGTCAGCACCCAGACACTCACCAAATCCAGGGAGTCAACACAATGGAGCTTTATTGGCACAATGATAAAGCTAACGCTAACTCATGCCAAAAAAATAAACACCAATACCACTGAGATCTATAGCAGTGTCTTACAACTACAACAGTTACACATGTGATCATAAACACAGAGCACAAGCCAAATAAAAAGCCTAGAAAATTGTGAACTAAAGACCCTGCAGCCTCTCGAGTTGCTTTTTGACTGGCAGACAGTGGGAGTGGACAGCACACACGTTTTCTGTGCTGCAAAACTTAGACACAGTGACAGTTTCCATTGACCTACAAAAGTACCTCGAGAATTGCAAGTTTAGCTATGTTTATCAGAGGAATGAGGCTAACTTGCTGTTATCTCCAGATTCAGTTCAAGAATAAATTCTGGGGTTTGTTTAGTGGGCTTTTTTAACTTAAAAAAAAGATTAAAGGGTTCAACTGGATTTGCTGACATTTCACCTGTAAGGAAGTAAGAGTTGAGTCACAGAAGAAAAGCAATTCATTAGTGTCCCACACTATCTGCAGGGAAAAAATAGCCTACTGCTGTAGCTGCAAGTTATAATCCCACCTCCCTTTGCAGCTTAGAGTGGCACAGGCTCACCAGAAAATATGAAGAAATGGGAACAGGCGAGGAATGTCCTCTTGGGACATTGTGCTACAGGCAGCAGAACAGCCGTAATCCTGTTTTCCTCACTTCCCGAGGCAGTGAACAAAAAAAACCTGCGTTTGTTGGACTGTTCACTTCTCACGCGCAAAACTTTCACCCAGCTCACATGCCTTATTACCGTATCGATTTCTTGCATCCATTTCTTCACATGCCACATTCACCCGTGTCAGCATCCAGCTCACTCAGCAGCATCAGCGAGACTGAATTGCTGTATTTCGCAGGAAATCTTCCCAGCCCATCTCCAGTGGGGCAAATCCCACAGGAAGGGAGACAGCCAGGACTCACCTCAGGGCCACCCGACCCAGCTGGTGACCCCTCCAGTGCACAAGGCCACCATAAGGCAGAGACGGTGGTGAAAGCTGCCTGACAGCAAGCAAAGGGCTACAGTAACTCTCAAGCTGTGGGGTTTGCAGAACCCATGTACATGCTGTCTCTTCCCCCAGCCTTTTTTTCCCCCACCTCTAAACTCCTCCAGGTCAAGGCTGATCCCTCTTTGCCGCTTGTAACTCCTTGTGGCCCAGCTAAGAGAGGTTTGGGTGGTCCTCCACATCTAAAAAGTCACACGAGACCAAACAATGCCAACAGTAGTTTTGTTGGGAGAACTTTTTTGCTCAACCATTAATAGTATATTAATAGTGTTTAAAAGCTTTTAAAGTGACCAGAGCTCAATATTGTTTTGAGATCTCAAGCTTCTGAATGAGAGCTCAAGAATACAGCCAGTTCACGAGTGTTCGTGCATGTAAAAGTCTCAGATGCTGGCCCGTATCACTGGGCAATGCTTCTAACAGAGCCCAAGACCACAGACAAGATGACGCTTCCCAAAACTGGATGCTGGAGGGATTTCTTTCCATCCCTGATGTAACGAATTGTACTGTACAGGCCCCTTGATAATAACTGCACAATTATTTCAATGCTGCTGCTACCTCTTGTCACCAAGCTAAATGGAAGACAGACACATGAAATCAATTCAAAAAACAAATTAAAGGGGATGCACTTTTGAGTTGAAGTCAAAGGTCATTCTGGGGCAGACAAAAACTTCATTACTTAGAACCCAGCACTTCAAGGGACGTTGGTTTTTTGATGTCAAATGGAAAAAGTCTTCAGCTATGAATACTTTGATTCAGCCAGGCTCAGGGAAATCCCTAAGCTTCTGCATTAAGTAGGTAATGAATTTTCATGCTCATCATTCTTACTTGAGGTACTGGGTTTCCATGCAATTATTCTTCTTACATGCCAAAAACCATGGACTTCCCTGGTACTTGAGCTTCTCCCCACATATTCCTCAGGGACAGCCAAGTCTGGGCATGGAGGGAAAGGGACCATGGAACTGCCTTCTGGGGTGTCACTCAGGTGCGATTTATGACCTGGGCATAGAACACTTGATGTTCAAACCATGGTATACCGTCCATGCCCCTGCAAACACGCATCTTTTCCTCAGAAGGAGAGGGAAAAAGGGTATCTTCAAGAAGTCTGGAAAACCACAGAATTCACCTAGTTTACCCAAAAAGGAATTGTCACCACATCAGACTGAGAGGCCATGGAGATTTGCATTTGTCTGTTCAGTGGGGAGCTTCAATTTGATCTCTTTAGTCAGCCATCTGTTTTTTACAGAAGCTGCCACAGTTCTCTGTACAACCATCGCAGCGCACAGACACCACACTGAACTCAACTGACAGAGAGCCCTTGACCCTGAAAACCTGTCCATCACCATTTCCATCTTCCTCGTGCAAGTGGGTGAAAGTCGCCTGCGTGGTCCATCAAGGCCTTCTTCCAACCTCCAGAGAAGGAGGATGCAACTTGGAGGCTGAGCCGTCACTGGCAGGACAGGCAGAGGAGCTCAAGGGCAGCGGAGCTGGAACAGGCAGCAGGAACAGTGGGACATAAACCAACTGCATTAGCAGCTGTGTATGTATCATCCCACGCACAAACCCCATGGACAAGAATCCAAGACCTTTTCATCAAGACATCATCCCAGCTTCTAGGTGATTCCCTCTTCCTTGTGGGTGAGTATCTACTTTTGCAGCCCTTGCCTCATCTCCTCCCTCATCCCTTTGTTTTTATTCAATATAATAGAAGGTTTGGAGCTGGGACCTGCCCTCAGGTTTCCACACCACAGGGCACTGTCCCCACTTGTACTCTAGTATATTGTATTCTAGAAATAATTAATAGCTTTTACTTAGATTTAATGTAAACCTTGAACCAATAATTTAGCAAGAAGCAATCCACAGCCTGGAATTATCTAGCATGCATAGTCCAACAGCNGAAGAGGATTGGAGTGGAGAGAAACAGATGCAGTCATGAATCAAGTCCTCTGTTCCACTTCTCACATGACATGCTTCAAAACTCTTTTTTTTTAAAAAAAAAAATAAAACGTTTTGCCATGTGATAAAAAT
>VZTL01028981.1:19735-34921 GCA_013400535.1 Scopus umbretta | reverse complement strand
CCCGCCTGCCCATCCCCTGCCCACTGCCCCACAGCCCATCAGTTTCCGCTGCAGTGTTTGCCCTGCCTCGGGCTCTGCTCGCAGCTGTGTCCCTGCTCCAGGTGAGCCCCAGCCGCTCCCTGGCACGAGCCCAGCTCCTGTTTGTGCTGGGATAATGGTGCTTTATTTCCATGAAGTCAGCAGCACAGGCTGTGCCGGGAGGCGAAGGCAGCAGAGGGGGATGAAGGCACCCACCTCCCACACACGCGGTGGTGGCACCCCGGCCTTTCCCTCTGCTCGGCACAGCTTGCCGGCTCTGCCAGCTGGCTGCTGGGAAGGGGCCAGGATTTCCTCTGCAAGGGCTCCTGCAGCCTCTCCTGCACCCGGGTACGATGCGCTAGGGGCAAAGAGCCTCCAAGGGCATTGGGAGCCCAGGACAGTTTCCTGCTACTGAGGAATTGGCTCCAAATTGCAAGCGCTGGGTGATTTACCTTGGACAGGGAGGGGCAACGAGCAGGGATCCCGCTGCAGCATTTGTGGGTGGCTTTTAAAGCTGAACTTGAGACCTCAGACCATAACGCTTGCATCCCTTGCCCTCAGAGCTGTGGGGACCAGGATCACCATAAGTACTTGAGGGCTCGGTGCGTGCATGGCAGCCTCTGCCGAATCACCAGCAGCCCCCACGCACCCACTTTCCTCCGGGGCTGCGGAGGGGAAGCGTTGCACAACAGCATTCATATGATTGAAATACAAACTTGCCAGCTTCACGTACATTTATACAATGCTGCACCGCCTGGTCGTCAACATGTTGCAAAACAGCAGTGGGGATCAATCGTTCTACTTTTAGGTATACAAATATTATTGTACTCCCACCAGCCCTCTCTGGGTGAAAAGTCATAAGGGGTGGGAGGTGCTGCAGGCCGGTGGCTCTGGGGACAACACTGCCAGTGTGTCCCACGGGGCCTGGGGGTGTCCGTGAGCGGGATGGGGAGGCACTGGGATGTGTCTTGGGCGTGCCCCTATTTCCTGATGTCCTGGCAGCTCTCCCTCCTGGAAACCTCATTAAAAGGCTGTAGACCGGACCCCCACCCCTACCCCCCTAGCCAGATGCCTTGAGATCCCCCCTGCCAGCATCGGCCCTGGCCACCCTGCCGAGGGGAGCCAGGCCACCACCCAGGGAGGGGATGGTGCCCTGCCTGTGTTACAGGCAGGAGGGGCAGACCTGCCTAGCTCCTGCAATCTCAGGGCACATCTGGCAGGGTGTGATGGCCCCAGCCCCTCCACAGGCAGTGCCCTGTGCCTTCACCTGCTCCGGAGATGCTGCCAGCAGCTCCCGCGGCTCTGCTGGAAGCTGGTCTGGCCACCTCCTCTCGGGAAGGTTTGCAGGTGGAAGAGCTGCCAAGGCTGTCATGGACCAGGGGCACCTCTGCAGTG
Source organism: Scopus umbretta (assembly GCA_013400535.1). Taxonomy (NCBI): domain Eukaryota; kingdom Metazoa; phylum Chordata; class Aves; order Pelecaniformes; family Scopidae; genus Scopus; species Scopus umbretta. The sequence goes on along the minus strand of VZTL01028981.1, from coordinate 33,508 downwards.
GAGCAGGAGGCCGAGCCGCGTGAGGCTCGGGGCTGTGCTCTGCCCGCTCGTCCAGGGCCAGGCCAGCCTGGACCGTGGCACACGCTGCAGCTGAGCACTGCACAGGTTTGGGTGGCTGTGCCAGGCCAGCTGGCACTCAGGACACATGCACATCCCTGCTCCCGAGCGAGATGTGAGGCTGGGTACACACAAGAGAGGCAGGGGCAGGTTTGGGCAGCTCTGTGCCACGTGCACGGCCCTGAGCTAACTGGAGTGGCTGGCGGCCGGGAGTGCAGCCCCATATCCAGCCTGCTCAGTGCACACACTGGCAGCTCTCACAGGGGATCTCAGCCCTACAGCTACATGTGCCCCCTTACTGGAGAAGCCCCAAAACCACCACTGCCTGCCAGCAGCAGGGTAGGACACTGCCAGGCAGGAGCAAACCTCACCGCCACCTCTCGCTGGGACCGGGTGCTCTGTGCTGAGCCCAAAAACACCAGCAGCGGGCTGCTCTACCAGCGGCCTATCCCCTGCGCAGCCCCACGCGCGAAGGAGCTGAAGCCGTTGGGGCGGTGGGAGGCTCTGGGACCTGCGGGGCCAGGGTGTCCGCAGGGCTCCTTGCGCAACCCGTTGCACAAAGCCCACAGCGGGGCTGGCGTGGGCCCAGGCCCCTCCTGCGGCCGGGAGGAAGGAGCGGCCAGTCGCTGCCAACAGCTGTGCTTCCTGGAAACGAAGAAGACAGAAGGTCGGGTGAGTTGAGGGATGGTGGCGGGGGACACGGGGGGGGGGATGCTGCGGGAAGGATTGAAGTGCTGCAGGTTGCAAAGCGAGCAACACACAGTCCGGCCTGTGCTGCAACTCCAATTCGGGAAAACGATCTCCTTGGCTTCGCGCGCGGTGCCCTGTTCTCCGCTAAGCTCTCCGCTTGCATCGGGACCTGGTGAGCTCCTCGCCGGCCCGCACGCTCTGCATGCTGGCAGAGCCAGCAGCCACAGGACAGCCCCTGCCTGGCTTTCCCCTGCCAGGACAGCTCTGCAAGGTGTAATGCTGCATTGTGGGAACAGCCATTTTGGGGGAATACTGCTTTTTCTGCCATCAGCTCAGCAGCCAAGTGCGTCTCCTGCGGTGTAAAACCTGGGTGCAAGGCAGAAGGCATTTGCATGATGAGAGAAGAGAGAGGGGACCTGGAGTAAAGTGCTTGGTAGTGAGAGTGCAGGGTGCAGCACCGTGCTCTGGGCTCCCCACATCATCTTTCCTGCCCTACAGCTGCCAGGGTGAAGGAGACAAGTTCTTGGGTTCGTGCCTCTAACCAAGCCAATGCTGCACTGCCCAACACCACCCTTCTCACATCTTTTCCCTGTTGCACACATGTAGGCCAGGGAAGAGCCGCAAAGCGAGGGGTTGCCTGGGGTGCAGCGGCAGATCCTGGCCCTGCGGGCTGGAGGAGCTCCCCTGCTCCCTTTTCAAAGGGAGATTGAAAAGACCCTGCAGGGCCAGCACAGCCCGTCATGGCTCAGCCAGTAGGGACATTGCTATGGTGCACACCAGGGAAAGAAAAGAGGACAGAGTCTGTGGCCCCATCTGGAGCTAGCAGCCCAGCATGGTGAACACCAGCCTGCATCCTGTGAGGCTGCCTGCCAGCATTGCCCTTTGCTGCCCACACAGTCCATGGGGCAGGAGGGGCCAGGGACAGCATCCCTGCTTGCACCCATTGCCGGAGGGAGAGCCCTGGGAAAGGGGTAGGTGTGGCAGGTGAGGGGTGCTGCGACAGTGATCCTCGCCGGAGGGCCAGGGTGCTCGGTGTGGCAGGGGCTGGCAGCAGGCATCCTGCTGGGATTTGGCCTGTCTTCAGGCAGGCGGCCGAGTCACAGACTGCAAGCGAAGGCCCGGCGAGAGGCAGCTGCAGGAGGCCCCTTAGTCAGCCCTCATTTCCATACAATTCAGGGAAGGTGGCTTCGCCCCTGGCAGCTCCCCGCCGGGGAAGCAAGCTGTTCCCTCTGCCCTGCCCTGCCCTGCGTGGCTCCAGGCTGGGGCACTCCTGCAGCTGGCCAAGTGGCAGTGCAGGGCCCTCGGCACCCTGCGCCAGGTGCATGGGATGGACAGAGCCCACCTCCAGCCCCGCTATGGCATCACCATAGAAATGGCTTAAAACCAGTTTTATTAGGGCCCAGTTATACAATCTTGAACCCACCACCGTTAGAAACAGCGAAGGCATACACAGTGCCTGCCATCTCTGAGGCAGTGGGTGCCATGGAGCCACGAAGGCACAGGGTGCCTCCGCCCCCACACACTGGGTGTCACCGTGTCCCCAGCAAGGCTTGGGGCAGCAGGACATGACCTGTGCCTTGCTGGGGCCCAAGCACTTTGCAGCTCTTGGGCCATGGGGTGAGCGGAGCACTTATGTTCTCCCTTGGGGTGACAGCCATGTTGTGCCACTGCCCTGCAGGGATGCCGCTGCCTGGCCATGAGGAAATATTTTGCTCTTGCTCCACAAAAGCCATTTGTGTGTCCCTCCCTGTTGGCAGGGACCCAGCTTGGGGGAAGAAGTCCAGCAGCTACTCAAGAGGCAGCAGCACAGGATGAGGACAGCGCGGGGACAGAGGTTTCCTCTCCTCTGGGAGGACCGTGTGCTGTCCCTTGCCTCTTCCTGCTCCTGCCCTGCCCAGCCCCAATGCCAGGGCGGCCACTTGCCAAAAGCCCTGGCCACTGGGGCAAGCCCCGGTCGATCCAGGACTCCTTCCCCCCACCAGCCCCAACGCCATGCATGCGGCCAGCACTGGCAGGACCTCCTCTCACCTTCCTAGGAGCACAAGCCTGGATCCTCGCCACCTCACAGGTAGCTCCTGGGCGAGGAGCATGGGGGCAGCAGGGCTGGCAGGCCCATGGACACCCCCCCACACTCAGCCCCCTGCCCCAGTCCCCAGCGCCTTGCCATCAAAGTGGAGCTCACTCCACCAGAAAGGCTGGCACTGGCCACAGGAATGCGTTTCATCTCCAGCCAGCTGACCCGTGGAGATTCCCGACAGCTGCCCCAGTTTTGGGCTAGAAGTGACCTATTTACATAAGGCGAGCTCCCTGTGGGGCCTGGGCCGGCACCGCATCAAGCAGGGGAGGCTGCAGAGAAGCAGGGCTGCAGGTGCCTGGGCCCAGTCATGCTGGACCACGCGCTGCTGCTCATCTAGCCCCTGCAAAGCTCCCAGTGCAGGGTCAGGCCCAGCGCATTGTGGCCACCCTGGGCGATGGCCTTTCTGGGGCCAGGCTGGCAGGAAAAGGTGGATCCTCTCCAAGCATCAGGAAACAGCGGCCAGGGAGGAGACCAGACATGGGGGAGCCGTGAGGGAGACGTGTGGTCAGCATCATCCTCCACGAGGCTGCAGTGACCGCAGAGCGGGGTGTCCCTGCCGTGGCGCAGGCTGCCCCAGCTCCCCGTCCCCCTGCCCAGCTGCAGGGCTGCCCCTTGGAGGTGCCTCTGCTGGGGGTCTATGTTCCCAGGACAGACAGGGGAAAGCCAGCCTGGCTGCCCCTTCCCAGTGCTCCTGCCAGCACAGCCAGTGGTCCAGGGAGGGAAAGAGCCAAGGGGAGCCGTGCTCAGGGCATGCACAGCAAGGGCAGGATTCATCCCCAGAGGGGAAAGCACTTTCTGCAGAGGCAGAAGCACTGGTTCCCATGGCACAAGCGCCCTGGAGCTTGCTGGAGGTTTTCTCCCCAGTACGCACCACTGCCGCTGCCCAGGCTGCTTCACCACTGCCCCGCTGCCAGCCCCCGGCCAGGGGGGACGCATCCAGAGCATCTGCCCCCAAGGTCAGCCTGGCACCGCCTGCCAGCAGCGGACCTGCGCTGGTGGAGGAAAACCAGGAACAGAAAAGCCCGCGAGTCACTTCCCCAGCCCGGCTGCTGCTCTCCCATTACCCAGCCACTCTGCCCTTCGCCGTGCCGGAGAGGCAGGCAACCCCCGGGCCCTCCAGCAACTACGCACCCCCAAGACCTATAACCAGCTCGTCCCAGTCCTCTTCTCCAAGAAGCCCAGGCGCAGGGGTGATGGGTGGCCGTTTGCAGGCGGGGGGCCGTGGGAGCCCTGCTCCCACCCGGCTCCCACCCCAGCCTGTCCCAAGCTGGCAGTTACGCAATTGCCTTTCCACAAACACAAGGAATTGCTTGGAGGGATTTGTGCAGAACAGCATGGAAGGAAAACAAACCTGCTCTTGAACTTTGCAAGATAATATGTCATTCAGTGCAACTTGCCTTCTGGGTCACCCCCTCTTTAACCCTTGAGGACACGGTTTGGGCCAGGATGCCTGTGGTTTAGATCAACGTGCAGGTGAGGGAGATTTTTTTTCTTCCTGGCATTTTGCTCTTGCAGCTTTCAAAGCAACCAGTAAGAGAGGTCACCTCTGTCCCCAGTCCCCCCTCCCACTGCTGCAGGCCCAGGAAGCTCCCAACCACCTTGTTGTTGCTTTGCAGCCCTGGCACAGCCCCCGCTAATCCTCAGACAATATTGGCAAAAGGATTTCAGCAGCGCAGGCCAGGGCCTGCAGGGGTGAGGTTTGTCCCCTGGCCTTCCTACAGCAGCATCACTGCTACCTGGGGTTTTATATTATTATTATATATGCACCCCCAATTGCTGCGTATCTGGGCGCTGACACCATACTGGTCTAAGACCAGGTCTAGACCCAAGCTTACACCGGTGGCAGCGTTACATCTCCCTGCCTGTACCCAGGGCCCCGTCTGCAGGCAGCAAAACAAAGAGGACTTGTTCTGGAGGCAGCTTGCATCAGAGCAAATGCGATTGTTCTCATCGGGTTTTATGAATTCCCTCCAGGGTTCCTACGTAACACAAGTACATTAGAGGACTTTATCCCTGCTAATTTCAGACTACAAAGTCAAACCGTCTATCAGATGAATCTGCACAGGCAGGCTTATTTATATGCAGCACCAGTGACAGGCGACCATAGCGCCTGCCAAGAGGCTCATCATTAGCTCATTAGCAGAGGGCATTGCATCCTAAGCAGGAGAACCGAAAAGGAAACATCCCGTTTCAGCTGCCACCCCTCTCCCTGTTCCGGGCATGCTGACTCACACCTACAGCACATCTCAGGGACAGTGGGCAGGAGGTGTTGCTGATCGCTGCCCAAAGCATTTTGCAATTGAAAGTGCCAGGAATAAATAGCCCCGTCCTCCCCCGGCTTTTGACAGCCAGTGCCAGGAGCAGCTCAGGGTGCCCTCCTCAGCTGCACCCAGCACCGCAGGCTCATGAAGCAGCAACAGATGGCAAGATAAGGATGGACAAACCTACCTCATGGGGCAATCCCCCCTGTACAGACATAAAAGTGAGGTGACCACAAGATACAAAAATACCTGTTTAATATTGACATCAGTTTGCACCTGAACACTATGGAACAAACAAAAAAAACCAACCACAAACTCATGTTGTAAGAGCAAAGGTAAAAAACCTCTTCAAAAAGTACAAAAGAGCACAGGACAGCCATAAGAGAGACTTTGATCAGGAGCACACGATAGCAACAGCCAGGGAATATGAAACCAAAGCTGCAGGGCTATAGCAGATTGAAGAGGGCGACCTCCCACCAGCAGATCTGCAGCTTTCCCATTACACTCCCCCTCTCCTCTCCCAGGCACGCCTGCAAGGAAGCCGAAGGATGGGCCAGGAGGATGATCCCAGCGTCACCCACCTCCCCAGACTCTTCATTTCTACATCCACTTGCTGCTTTATGCCTGGGCAACCGTAACAAGCAGCAACATTCCCACACTCGGCCCAGCACTTCCACACCCAGTTTTCTTTTGCACTATCCCAATGACTCACAAGCTTCACAAGGGGAGAAGCCATTTATCTAAAAATGGTTAGATAAATAAATGTTCCCCTTAAAAGAACCAGTGGTTTGGAGTTGCTCTGTTATCTTTACTTCAGTTATTCACCACCTTCTCACTTTCTGACACTTGTCCCAAGTAAGATTTTTAAGCTGCTCAGGATACCTTTCAGGTTCTGCAGCTCTCCCCTAGTCCCTGCCGTTGCAGCCAATCCTGTAGGAGTTTCTTAAGCATGTTTTGGCTCAGCTTAGATTAAAAAATGTCAATAGCTCTCTAGAAATGGGTTACACAGCATGAGATCTAGCTTACGAGATCCTGAAACAGGAAATAGGTTGTTGGAGGTTTTAAGAGACAGTTCTCACTTGTCAAAGTCACAGTATCATTCCAGTTGGAAGGGACCTCCAGAGGTCTCCCTCCTCCAACTCTCTTCCGTTTGGTCCCTCTGAACCATCTTTTCCCCAGTCTATGTAGGCCCTGTTGCCTCAGCCTCTCCTCAAACAGGCAGGAGCTCTGGCCCCGGCCAGCTTGGTGGCTCTCTTGGACGTGCTCATCGCTCTTGATGGGAGGCCCAGAACAGATGCACTATTCCACACGTGGTCTCATGAGACAGATAAGCCTTGCTGTTTATATGCTGCTTTTGCATTACACCACCGGAAAGATCTCCGAGCTTCGTCTCTTCCTCAGTCACCAGCAACAACAGAAGCATCACTTACAATGAACAAAAAGAATTTTATTGGAACGTATACACACAGGGATAACAGAGGTATCTGAGTAATCAAATATGGAATGTTTAAGAAAGTTAAAATAAATAAGGATACCAAGTTTTGCCAGTGCTAGGTCCAGCACCAATATAAGTAAATGCCCTCTGAACAAGTCTGACTCTGACAGGACCATCCCTGCAGAGCCTGTAAAGATTCCTACCACCAGAAAGTGGCCAATAATTTTGGAATACAAAGAGTCACAATAGTGCTTTCTACTGATGTGCATTCAAAATGTTTATTCACTACTTTCGTCTCTTATTTCTTTAATAATATCTATTAAATTCTGAAGTCCAAAAACATAACCCGTGTCTTGGCCCTCATGCACCACACTATCTTCTCCATAGTACTTGCAGGTGGTGTGGGCAAAGTCTATCATACGGACATCAACAGTACTAGCAGTTGGTTTGTAGGCATATGCTCCTGCTGACTCATCTGAAGATTCCTCTGAAAGGTCCTCTAAGTCCTCTGGGTCTGAGTCAACAGCAACTTCCTGCCTTTCCTTTCCATCATAAATGATCAGCAAGGAGCTCGAATAGAAGCGGTAAGACTCCTGTTTCTCTAGGACAGACTTGAGTTCAGTCAGTTTTTTAATAACAGATTCAAAGAGTTCCCTGCGCAGGTATTTGCCATTATGAAAAAACTGGTAAAGTGCTTCTTTAAATCCTTGGACTGAGAGTTTTCTTCCGTGGTATTTGTTCATGAACATGAGCTGGCCAGTGCCTGCCTGGTAGACCTGCACATACAAACACACACAAGACAAGAGAAAAGGAATAGTTAAAATTGCTGGTAATACTGACTCAAAGCCTTGAAGGGGAAAGAAAAAGACGTGCTACAGAAAGCTTTTACAAGATGACATACTCCTCTCAAAATTGCTTTTGCACAGTAACAGAAACTGCTAACAACAGATCCAGCAGCGTCTACAGAACTGGAAGGCACAGAGGAAATGGAAAATTCCTTCAGTTTAGATGTGAGCTCTTTCACCAGCAATGTAAGAATGAGGACTTTAAGTGAGATTAGGAAAGCTGTGGCCAAGATCTCCAGAGTCAAGCTACAGGTTGTACCACAGCCACTCATTCAGCTCATTGTCTGCCTCTGTTCACAAGCGTACCAGTTGATTCCCAGAATACTGAGCTCTAAGTGACAGCAAACACTCCTATATAAAACTAAGGTGTGCCCCATAATCCTCTGTATTTAAAGAAGTCAGAGGTGCTCCTGCAGGAAGATTCTTTCCTATAGGAGAGTAGTCTACACACCACACACCTCAACAAGGCCTAAACATCTGGGTCAAGTAAGGATTGCAGGTGCCTCCAAAATTCCTCCTTGTTTTCCAGCACAGGTCGATACTGGAAGGTGAACAGTAAGCAGGCCTGACTCAAATCCCAGCACACTGTGGTTAGAAATGCAGTTCCCACACTTCCATTTCTGCCTCGTCCTTTTCTCCGAAGTTAAACAGTGAGCTGAACACCAAACATGCCAATAGTCATGCTGTGGAACAAGTCCTAGCAAACACTGCTGGCATTCCTGGAATCTACTGGATGGGAGGAGAGAGGCTTCGAAAAGCCTCAGATACAAACAAGTTGTTTCCCATTTGTCACTCTAGGAATACAGAAACAAGTAAACAAAAAACTCAGGTGAAAGTCCACACAACTCTATCTCCATATTTGACCACAAATCTTATCACACTTACCAAGCCACTTCTTGTCTGCACACTGCAACAAGTCTGCTTTAAGCAGTGAAAGATCTGTGGCTTTTCAAAGTTGACAGGACAGAACTGATTGCTTCTTAATATTCTTGCACATTTCCACATGCTTTGTTCAAAATGCCTGTACTGGCAGACCCTCCTTTCAATTGTTTCCTATCCTATCCTGAAATGTTAATCAAATCAGTAATTTTACTACATAGTTTTGAATTGCTGCTATTGCACAGGAGACTGGTTTTGTGCTCGGAGAACACCCTCACTGATGTGGAGCACGTGCTGCAGGTTGCTCCTGCAGATGCTGCCACCTTCAAGTGATAAGTGATACTCACAAGCCTCATTCCCCTCACTGAAGGGAACGAAGCTGGTGAAGGGTCTGGAGAACAAGCCTTATGAGGAGCAGCTGAGGGAACTGGGGTTGCTTAGCCTGGAGAAAAGGAGGCTGAGGGGAGACCTTATCGCTCTCTACAACTACCTGAAAGGAGGTTGTAGCAAGGTGGGTGTTAGACCCTTCTCCCAGGTAACTAGTGACAGGAGAAGAGGAAATAGCCTCAAGTTGCACCAGGGGAGGTTTAGATTGGATATTAGGAAATATTTCTTCACCAAAAGGGTTGTCAAGCACTGGAACAAGCTGCCCAGGGAAGTGCTTGAGTCACCATCCCTGGAGGTATTTAAAAGACGTGTAGATGTGACGCTTTAGGGACATGGTTTAGTGGTGGACTTGGCAGTGTTAGGTTAATGGTTGGACTCAATGGTCTTTTCCAACCTGAATGATTCTATGATCTCAAGGATAGCAACACATGGGATGACTACATAAACCAAAAACCCCACTAAAAGAAATGGGTGCAAGTCTGTTGCCCTACACGTAATTAGTTTTTCTCGCACCTGCATGCCACAAACTCGGACTCCAATAACAGCCGATGTACTCTGCTGACACTTGCGGATCTGGTTAGCCTTCTTCTCTTCTGACGCATCATCTCCATGCTGTCGGGTTCCCATCTTAAGGTCCAACACACATGGTACCTCATATCGAGATGTTAGGTTTTCCAGCAAAATGAATTCTGATTAGTTAAGGAAACAATCCTCACAGTGAGGAATACAGGTTTTAAAACCATTATCACAGATTTTATAGCCATAGTCTGAACTTCAAGCATACCCAAAACATGCCCAGTATATAGTAGCCTATCAAAAATTACAGTTACATAAACTTGGCATAAAGCAGAGAGGGTACCTAATTCCGTTTTTACTGATCTCTAGAAGAGACAGGTGAATTTCCACATTAAGTGGAGGGAAAAAAAGAAACAGGTCATACAGAAATACGCTGTGGCACCTGAGGCACAGACTTAGAATTATGAAGCACTTCCTCACTAGGAAAAGACATTCTCTTGTGGGAAATAAAGATTTTGTTTACTTTGGTTACCGTTCAAAAACAGTGAAGCATTTTCACATCACCTCCGAAACAGAGAGCTTAAAAAGCACTTCAGAACATCTGTAGCAATACTGTTCCAGAGATATCACAGACTTCTTAGATAATAATCCTCTGCACACCAGCCATGCAATACTTTATAATTTTGAACAGTTTATTAGTCAGAGATGGTCTAGTAATCCATTCACTGAAATTCCTCACACGTGAGCAATTTACCTAAGAATATAGATATTAACGTTTTTTCAGGATGTATTCATTGCATCCAAGCCTGCATACAGCAAGATCTTTTTTCCACAGAATGCACAGGGTGGAGATGTTTGCCTCCAGTTCTGGAGCACAAGAACTGCGTGCTTCAGCTTTCATGGACTTGGTCACTGTTTTTGTGTTTCTTGTGCTCCAGTCTTACGTGACAGCTTATATTCAGCTTTTATTTACCAAAAAGGCTCACTAAAAAGAGACTACTAGAAGCAACAACTCCAGGTACTGGAATATCCTCTGTATTTAAGGCAACATTAATTAATATTGCCAAAAAGGGAAAGATGACACTAGTTTTTAAGATCACCAATACCAAAAACAGTAACAGAAAGTGACAGAACTCTTCTCTTTTTAAAGTTTATATTAGTGGACTGGTTTTGTGGAAGATCCCAAATACGGTATGCTGTAAAATCTTTCCACTAACTAATCCACAACTTGCAAATTTGAATTAAGTTACCTGAATTTCCTATAAGTTACCTGAATTTCCTATAAGTTACCTGAATTTCCTATAAGTTACCTGAATTTCCTATAAGTTACCTGAATTTCCTATAAGTTACCTGAATTTCCTATAAGTTACCTGAATTTCCTAGCCTAGCTGCTTTATTACCTGCTGGAAAAGCCTGCGTTCTGGAAATTGCTGGCAATCCCTTCAAAGCCACCAAAGAAATCCCAGCTTCAGAGAGTCTCTCTGGATTGCAGTTAAGCCCGCACTGTACTTTTGTTTGGCACATTCAAGAAATAAAAAGGAGAGCCCTACTCTTACGAGGTATTTTCCGGAAAGGATACTGTATTGATTCCGATGTTTTGCATTTTCCTTCATCCGCTGTAACTGCTGCTGGTGACATTTCATGCTCCAAGGATTATGGTGTTTAAACTGTGAACTGACACTTCCTTTTTTCTCTACAGTGTAATACAAGACTTCAGATTTCTTCAGCCACTCAAATTCTTCTTCCAATTTGTGACTAGGAAACAGAACAAAGCAGCAAATGAGAGGTCAAGTAGAAAAACAAGCGCTTTAAGGGGTTGTCAGTCAATTTAATTTTATAAACTATTTTGCTCACCTTCACTAACAGCTAGCATAAGCTTTATTTTGCTTTCTGTACAAGTGGTCAAGTTGCCCATCAGTAATATTTCAACCTTTATAAAGCTACTTATATATTAATATAAATTAGCATACAGCCAAATACGTTACGAAATACGTAGTAATTCTATTTATATATTCTTTACTTGTGTGAATTACTTCCATAGAAGTAATGCAAGAAGTAGTGATATGCTGTAAGATTTATCCTTTGCTAAGGTCACTGTTTTTAGCACAATACAGCACAGCTCACAGTGGGCACAATTAAGATGAATGAGGGGAAAAACATCACTAACAGCAATGAAGCAGGATTCCTATGAAAGTATGCCATATATAGTAACATAAAGTATTTTTTGTTTTGTTTTTAAACAACTATTGTGCTTTTGCAGGTGACTGGGTTTTGTTGTTGTTGGTTTTTGGTTTTTTGGGGTTTTTTCTGTGTTGTGGTTTTTTTTTGTGGAAGCTTTAAAAATAACATTGGGAAACCTTTTCCAATTGACCATAGCAAAAAAATTAATGAAAAGATTCAACACACTACTGGGCTGAGGACATATTAGTTTCACTACTGAACTCGTTTGCACTGAAGAGGTCAGGAAAAAGAAACAAGAGAAGAAAATGAAAGTGAAGAGTCCTAGAGAATTTTCCGGAAATTCTGGAGACCAGATCCTAACCTGACAGCAAAAAATGTTATGCTTCAATGCTCTGCATTCCAGTTCCCCTGTCAAAATTACCTTTTAATTTTTTCTTCTTTCCTGTGCTGTCGGACCCACTCCTTGGATATCTTCTCATTTTCTAACAACATTGTCTTTTTGTTAGTCCATCGCAACAGCTTATTTTTGGGTTCACAGTCAGAATTATCTAAGTTTTCTAAGTTATCGTGGTCCCCATTTAATGGATATGCTATTAGACATAAGTTTCCATCTTCGTCCTCTTCAAAGCTCACCGACACCACACCTGAAGAGAGAAAGGACACATGCAGTTATGAATTGCTGAAGTGACAAGCAAGCCTTAAAAGAACACATGATTTTACACTAACAGTATAGCAACTTCGGGGTTTGTTTTTTTTTCTCTTACCCTGGTCCTTAAGTTTCTATCTTGCCACAGGCCAAACCTCATCTGCCAACCTAACAAATATCAAGAGACCTAGACAAAAATGACACCTCACAAAAGACAATTTATCATATTGACAAAACAATGATACAAAAGGTTCTTTTCTCTCTCCAATGCAGTCAAGTAGGAATCAAATAATAACAGGAGACAATTTCAATTAATAAAAGCTTTTATTAATTTAAAAAACCTGACTGGTCTGACCCTAAGCAAGATGTAAAACATTTGTTAACATCTTGCTGTGAAAAGTGACCTGCACAAAAAAAACCCCCACACACCAAAAGCTTTAAGTTTTGCATGACAGCAAAGCAAAAAGCACTTATCCAAACAAGATTCTGTTAGTAGATCCCCAGGGAAAAGGAAAGATTTGCAAGTAGAGCAAAACAAGGAAAATGTCACATTACAACAGAAACTAGTCCAAAAGTTTCCACTTAATCACATTTAATTACACATTTTCTTCTCCTTTTTGGAATATATTTTATTGATACTGGTCATGCGGCAATCTTGTGAAATAAGTAACAAAAATGCAATACAAAACAAATCTGTTTGTTGTACAGAAACACAGCGAACCTCGAAAGCATTTCTTTTCTCATCCTCCCCTCAATCGTCTCTAGAGCATTGCATTGCATTTTAAGAGTCTTAGTGGAGCGCTCTGACAGAGATGCGCTCAGTGCTACATTAGCAAGTTTCAGCGGTTAATGAAGAAGCCGTAGCAATTGTCTGAATTGCTTTTTAATTTTATTTTTCAGTCCTCTCTCTTTATTCCCATATCAACCAGTCTGCACAGTTCTTGCAGCTCATCACTAGGCCAGAGGGGAGAGGTCTCGGCGAGAGATTGGCACTTCTGAGCTGGGCAGGCGGCTCCGAGACCTACAGTAGCTGGGGCAGGGAGCGCAGAAGCTCTGACTGACAGTCCTGCTGCCACAAAGGAAAGGACAACAGGAAAAAAGGGGGGAGCCAGCTAGCAAATGGCCTTTGGCTTTATCCTGGAAAAAAATAACAGAGACGGACCAAGTGAGGCCCCTTACCCCTAAATCCCTCCCCACACTCCCCAAAAAGCCATACACACTAGTACAATTGCTCTATTACATTTTGAGAAGTATCATTCAAAGATCACATTTTCTTCCACTCCAACAGAACTTGTAGTTAGACATGTCAAAGTCTCTGTAAGCGTGCAGGGAACATAACTTTGAAACAACTCCTCTGAAGTCTTCTGCAAAACTCCATCACCCTTATGGTTGTTAAAATCGATGTGTTTTAAAAAGCAACTCCATTTTAAAAAGTGCTTCAGACGTATTATTTATTAATCACCAGGCAGCAGTTGATGGAATAGCAAAGAGAAAGAAAAGTGTTTCTGTTAACTAGCGCAATGCTTAGGAGAACTGGAATTTCCACTCCTACGTAATATCTGACTCAGCCTCATCACGGCTACTTGATCCTTGCCTACCTAAATGCCATGAATTTTCGTTTCCTTAATGGCAGAAACAACACTGCAAATACTCAACAAGACACCTTGCTGACACGTATTGTGATCAAAATGAGAGTCAGAGGAGAAATCCAAAACCAAGAGAGACCACAACTAAGCTTATACAAAACACTGTCAACCAATCTTACCAAATCCCTGTAAAGAAACATTAAACAAGTGGCA
>VZTL01028981.1:2398-19112 GCA_013400535.1 Scopus umbretta | reverse complement strand
TCAAACTCCTGGCTTCCCCCCCCCTTAAAAATGAAAAAATATTGATGCTAAGTCCTGGCGAGTCCTACTTCCAGTTACGCCTAACGTCCTCCAGCGCCCGTTCACAGAAACAGACGCATCAGCGTTCCCAGCGATCCCTCCCTCCCGGCGCTGAAGGTTAACAGCGCACACCGCAGGCCAGCCAGAGAAACTCGTCCTTACACCCAGGTTTGCAATTCCTCCCTTCCAGACAAGGACAACAATCGCAGAAACCTGCCGACGTCCAGGCTCGACACTTATTTCACCCTTTTATTCACAGCAATATGTCAGGTATTTAAAATACGACATAGATGCTAACTTTTCAGATGAAAAGCATAGTGCTAGTAAGCCATTTTCCAAGAACTTATTTTTGCGTAAATACAACAGAAGGCAGAGTGTTTTGTGCCATCTGCATCCAAAGGATCTGCTCCCGTACCCCTGTGACTACACACTGCTCAATTCTGGCCAGCCTCCAGTTTCATGCAACTTCTACTTCAATACGCAATTAAAGGAGCAAAGCTNTGCTTTTTAATTTTATTTTTCAGTCCTCTCTCTTTATTCCCATATCAACCAGTCTGCACAGTTCTTGCAGCTCATCACTAGGCCAGAGGGGAGAGGTCTCGGCGAGAGATTGGCACTTCTGAGCTGGGCAGGCGGCTCCGAGACCTACAGTAGCTGGGGCAGGGAGCGCAGAAGCTCTGACTGACAGTCCTGCTGCCACAAAGGAAAGGACAACAGGAAAAAAGGGGGGAGCCAGCTAGCAAATGGCCTTTGGCTTTATCCTGGAAAAAAATAACAGAGACGGACCAAGTGAGGCCCCTTACCCCTAAATCCCTCCCCACACTCCCCAAAAAGCCATACACACTAGTACAATTGCTCTATTACATTTTGAGAAGTATCATTCAAAGATCACATTTTCTTCCACTCCAACAGAACTTGTAGTTAGACATGTCAAAGTCTCTGTAAGCGTGCAGGGAACATAACTTTGAAACAACTCCTCTGAAGTCTTCTGCAAAACTCCATCACCCTTATGGTTGTTAAAATCGATGTGTTTTAAAAAGCAACTCCATTTTAAAAAGTGCTTCAGACGTATTATTTATTAATCACCAGGCAGCAGTTGATGGAATAGCAAAGAGAAAGAAAAGTGTTTCTGTTAACTAGCGCAATGCTTAGGAGAACTGGAATTTCCACTCCTACGTAATATCTGACTCAGCCTCATCACGGCTACTTGATCCTTGCCTACCTAAATGCCATGAATTTTCGTTTCCTTAATGGCAGAAACAACACTGCAAATACTCAACAAGACACCTTGCTGACACGTATTGTGATCAAAATGAGAGTCAGAGGAGAAATCCAAAACCAAGAGAGACCACAACTAAGCTTATACAAAACACTGTCAACCAATCTTACCAAATCCCTGTAAAGAAACATTAAACAAGTGGCAAAAAAAAAAAGAAG
This sequence comes from Scopus umbretta, assembly GCA_013400535.1. Taxonomy (NCBI): domain Eukaryota; kingdom Metazoa; phylum Chordata; class Aves; order Pelecaniformes; family Scopidae; genus Scopus; species Scopus umbretta. The sequence continues at coordinate 17,636 of VZTL01028981.1, read as the reverse complement.
AAACTTCAGAAATCCACAAAAAAAGCAGCAGAGAATTACTGAAAACATTCACAAGCTGTTAGCTACTTACCTGTGCCTAAGGGAGATATATGGGCTATCACCAGCAGAGCTGCTCTACTCTAATGCTGTTAGTCAGCCCAAACACCAACTTGGCAAGCATTTCCACCCTGCATCTCCACAGCCTGCCTCAGACAACATCAAAATACATGAAAAGAAAACCCTAAAATCTCTTCCACACAGAAGAGATTTCAGAGGTAACAGAGAGCACAGCACGCTTGTATCAGAAAGAAAAAGCCCAACCCCATCCTAAGGTTTGGTAACTTACCCTCGTATTGCGGAGTGAATTTACGCATTTCTGTTGGGAGAGTCTCATAGAACTGGTGTTCCCTCTGAATAAGGGGTTTACAGATGGTCTTGTCATTAAACCGGAGGACACAGGAGTGTCCTCCAACCTGGTGGACAAAAGGCTCGAGCAGGACTCCCTTGGAATAGTGCTCCACTTCCATAGCTCCAAATGCTGGGCTCATCCTTGTAGCACATTAGACAGAAAAAGGCAACAGTAGGGAAGGCAGTTCAGAGCCAGAAGCCTCCGAGACCTGAAGGTGTTTATTCCGAGTCACAAGTCTGTTAAAACAAACACAAGAGAGCGCCGGGCCGTCAGTCCCCCCGCAGGCCGAGGCCGGGGTAAGCCAGGCTGAGAGGCGGTGCCGCTAGCAAAGCCGGCCGCGAAGGCTCCTCCGAGCGGCGGGGAGCAGACCGGGACGGGCGCCGCTCGCCTTACGGAGGCGGCCGACTGCGGGCCCGCTCGGGGCGCAGCNAAAAACCAAACCAAACCACCAAAAATCCCCATGACTGTCTTGGTCTCTACCTTCCAGTAAATTTTTAAGTCAAGTTGCTCTAATTTTAGACCCAAGCTTTAATGATTAACTTTTTGCAGCTAAAAACAACCTCATACTTATTTTGTCTGAAGATCATTACACGAACAATAATGCACTTAATTCAAAGAGACTACAAAGTGTTCTAGGTCACAGGTCTATTTTTATGTGTCCTCCTTAGATATTTAACAGCTTTACATTAACTGGAAAAGCAGAGACCTGCGGGCTTAAAGCAGCAGCCCTAACAGAACTACAGACGCCTACAGCATGCCCTGTACCGAAGGGCATTAATCGAATTAAACAACTAAACTGCTAAACAACAGATCGATCAACTGAACTCCAGCTCCTGGAATGTTTACCTACGCCTAAGGATAACAGGTCAATACAGTTTTACTCACTACACACTGGTTAGTGTTGTGTCCCCCCCGCTTCAAGAGCCTTATCTGGCAAAGTTACCAGCTTTTTTTTTTTTTTAAACTGATTATTTAATACAGAAAACAAAATTCAGGCCACCTCTGCAAGAGCATGTAAAAATTAATCTGGAAAAGTATTTCCCAGAAACAACACTCTCTTCTGATACTCTCTGTATTTTAAGATTAGAGCAAAATCTGTAATCTTTACATCTCTACCTGTACTACTTTCCATTTCCTAGTATTTTTTTGTATGCAGCTACTGCATCCCCAGAGAAGTCTCTCACTTACCTCAGCATCAAAAACTTGACAACTCAGACACACACAGGTAAAAATCTCCCAGTTCCACCCTGGACACAAACGATTCCCAAAAACCTATTTAACTATAACCAAGCTGAGCCACACTACAACTACAACTATTTAACTACAACCAAGCGGTGCCCAGACAGCGTGGAAAGCCATGTGCCCTGGCCTGCCCCCAAATACCAGGCAGGGCAATCCATCTCCACAGCTGGCACAGTCAGAAGGTGGCACTGTTCTTGCTTTGGAGCCACGCATTTCCCGATGCCTCCCCACAGGACCACCCACTCCACGCAGGGCCACGCTGCTCCTCACACTAGATGCGACTGCAAGTTGGCTTACCAGCAGATGTCTAACAAACTTCAGGCTTCCACCAAACGCGCACTTAGCAAGCCGCATCAGATCCCAAGCTCAGCTCTTTCTGAAAGTTGCTTACATTTTTTTTCTGTTAGAGAAATTTTAAGCATCCGTTTGCATTTGTATAACGCACCAATGCTTTTACAAGCCTCAAGAGTTTTCATCACGATTTCCTAGAGCCAACAATGCCTCAAGTTGTCTAGAATTTCCCAGGGAAAGCCAGAAAAGTGCCGGCTTCCACTAGGAGGCACAGCTACAGAGGTACAAGATGCTGTGCTGACAGTGCTTTACACTGGCAGAGACACTTTTAACAGTATCACAGTACATCGGCATCACGAGAACCACTCTTTCCAAGACAGCATTACCATTCCGTGGCCACCTTCCTAATTACCCCTGATGTAGAGACACTGATTGGCAGCAGCAGTGATTCAAACTGAGAAAGTACCCTGCAACATCCCTTAACCTCAGACACCTAGTTATTTAGTCCTAGTCACCCGAGTTGCATCAGGAGTTAAGCCTTGTAGATGTTTACTCTATAGAAATGACTCTCTAGCAAAAAGCACCTCCAACACAAGCAATACACAACACCTTGCTTACCCAACACATGTTCAGGGAGCTCATTAGTAGCAGCTCGACTTGTCTGCTTTCATATATACCGACATGGTCCGGACAATACTTGCACATGGTGCACCACGTTCACTCGGCAATGGAATTGCCAAGCACAGAATTGGACAGGACTACTCATGCTACTTTACTGTTTCCTGAAAAAGTAGTATCTGGCAGCACATCACACAGTGTAACTTCCCATTTCAGGGATAACAAAGCAAGTTTTTTATAGCTCTGATAGTATAAAAATATCAGTTATGAAATATTTAGGCTTTTTTTTTTTTTGAAAGAGAGGAAATGTTAGAAACATCTATACAGAGTCAAACAGTGCACCCAGTCCACACGACCACCAGGCAAATGTGAATCTACCAGAGATAAAGGGGGAAACTCAAACAAGTAAAGATGAGTTTACTGTGCCTGTGTTGGCAAGCTCTCCTTCTGTTTTTATTTTCCAAAACCACAGTGCAACTCCCACATGTTGTGTTGCTACTATGAGACTGTTGTAGTATGTGCCCCTGCTGGAAAAGCTGTATCAATACAGCTATGCAGTATAAAACTGTGTGCAAGAGGACTGCTGAACAGAGTGTCAAGCAAGGAGTTCCTTACTCTAAAGCCTTTAAACAAGCTCCTTATTTGTGCAAAGCTATTTACTGCCTTCTTATAAACCTATAATGCATATGATTTGAACAGAGCAACAGTCCTCAAGAAGGCAGGAGCAAGCCTGCACAATCTTGTAAATAATTTAATGTTAATGAATCTGAGGTTTTAATTTGCACTTTGAACAATTAATATATTTTAGCCTTTCATGATAAGAAGCACTGTTTACAAACAAAAAACCCCACAAAACTCAGGTTGTTTTCATCCAATGAAGTTCTCACTTGCAAAAAAATTTTGTGTAAGATCTTACGGTTTTTCCTGCTGCATGCATTAACATTACCACTACAAACAATCATGATTTGTCATTTTGGCTCTACTTAATATTGGGAATCTAGCCACTCAGATTAACAACAGGATCTGGAGCACAATTGTAATGCCCATCAGAAATGCTTCACATGTTTCATTTATAAATACCTTACTTCCATAAACAACCTCACAAGTATTTCAAATTGGTTCCACTTCCTTAGAAATAAAAACTTTAACCTAAGACCAATAGCTTCAAGTGGCATTGATGTCGACCAGCATAAGCACAATACAGTTCTTCACTGCCTTTCCTCTGATTCTACACCCAGTTTGTTTTCAATGCTTTCTGGGCAAGAAAGAGCACAAAACAGCTGTTTTTAGGCAGTTTTCCAGATACCGAACACAGGCTCAGTGTACCCTGCCTTTTCCCTTCTACATGCTTTTACGTGCCTTTGGTTAAGATCTTTTGTTCAAAGGACACATCAGCAAAAAACCGCAGGTCTATTATTCCTTTATGTCAAGCATTTTAAGAGAAAAATTGACATAAGTTGAAGGAAGCAAATAAAAACCTCATCTAGACACAGTAACAATAGCTTGAGCCATGTCATTCTTACAGCAGCAAAAAAGCAGCAAAATATGTTTAAAATCCAAATCTGTAAAACAGAAGCGTTATATATAGAATTCTTATTCACGTATGACAATGACCATCGACAGAATACCGCAATGAACTCTTGTTTTCAGCCTTTTAATACTAATCTTGGGTGACGTCATTCTTTGGAAGGTATTTCATGTCATTACAGATTCTCAATTTAGTCCCATACGTAACTGCATTAACACCTCCTTTGCAGAGCACTGCTCTCAATTAAGTAGCATCTCCTTCCTTCATAACAACCTCAAAAACAATACCTCTTCCCAAAACTTTCTAATAGCAGAATTACTGATGCAGAGCTGCCTGCCTAAGCAATCTGTTAAAGCTGGGTTCTCTCAAGTACTTTTTACTTTGGGTGGTCAATATATGCAGCTCCAAATAGCCATAAATCAGCTTTACAGTGACAGAAATAGCAAGGCAGCAAAGCTTTCTGCCTGTCCTTTTCTCACTGCACTGGGCAGTCCGAAGGGGAAGCTGACAGGGTAGCTACCTCCAGAGCAAAGCTGCTGCAGGACGCTCTAACCCCGCTGAACCAGACAATGCTAAGCCCCTTTCCGAGGTTCCAAGGAAACAGATGAATGGCACAGCCAGACAACAGGAAAAAAAAAATATTATAGGTGACCAATTGGAGAAGTCAAAGAGAAAGCTGCTTCAAACCAAAGAATACTCAGGAAGAAATGAATACTGGCTGAGAAAGGGCATAGGAACATGCAAATATCAAAGTGGAAAGTGTCTGGTATGCTTGAGACAAACTACCACTGTACACAAAATTGAAAAGGTACCTCAGGTCTGAGTTGGTAAGTCATTACAGCGCTCAAAGAGAATGACCCTTCACAACTGCAGCAGAATAAAAACACTTTAAGAACCTACAATACACATATCAAGGTAGAATACAGGAATTTTACAAGTCCTTACATGACAAACTATATATTCGTTAGTAGTACTCTGTTACCTTACAAATAGCAAGGTGCATGCCTTGAATCAAACAACACAAGACACAAAGCAGAGGATGCAACATGAGAATATTAAAAACATTAGATGTGTTAAACATGCTCAGGGTCAAAGTTCTTGCACAACTTGTGATTCATCTTGATGAAAACTAATGCCATTCCTCTACACATAACACTATCTTATTAGCAAATTTGCCCAGTCTAACATTGGTGATGGATTGCTTCTAACAGGCACTTTAGTTGCTGCTTGGGTTATGAATTGAAGTTACTCTGGTGTGTTCTGCTCCAGTTCTTAAGACTAGAACGGAGATACTCAAATTCTCTAACGTCCAATCAGCTGCCTTAAAACACTACCAGAAATACAAAATTACATTTTAAAGATGAACTGCATACAGATTAGGAAGCAAACCCTGTACAATAGATGTTTTTCATTCTTAACAGAAAAAAGATCTCTACGTTCATTTATCATAATAGATTCCTAACTTTGAGGATGCGTTACACCTCCAAATATCATGCAAGTCCCATGCTAGGATGCTTTTGAAGCCTTTTGTATCTTCAAATAAAAGAGATGTATATTTAAGCAATAAAAGCTATAGTCTCTCTTTTTTATCTCATTAAGGTAGAAATGCAGAGCCTGCATAATAATGTGCTCCTATGAATCCTACAGTTTTGGTAAAAGCCTTAAGAGCAGCCTTAAAATCTGCAAGATTACAGGAAGCAAACACTTACTCTGGTAACTAATTTTAAGGAGACAGTTTATCTTCAGAACAAGAGTGCATTAAAAAAAAAGTCCCCTAAACTACAAATAATGCAAATTTAATACAGCAAACATAATAGCTTTCAACATCATGGGGGGGAAGAGGGGCAGTGCCACAGCATCAAGGAGGGGGGAACGGGACATCACACAGGTGACCACATGCAAGAACAAAACACAACACAAGACAGCAGCATGCTCTAGGTCTTTGCAACATTCACTAACAAATTTGGCTAGCATCTGGAAATACCCAGACCCATAAGGTATTTCAGAAAACTTCTCCATTCAGCTTACTTTAAAAGAAAGACTAAAGTAGAAAAACACCCTTCTTTTTCATTCAGTATAACTTTAAACCATGTGGTTGTGATGGCAAAACAAATAGAGGGTGCTGAGCTGTAAGTTCCTACACAAATCAAGATTAAGCAAGCTCTTCTGCAGCAAATCAATCAATGTAACAATCATTAAGTTATCTCCACATGACTTGTACTCAGAGATGAGTAAGCACCAGGTTATGTAAAAATACTCTGCAGGAACACTTACAAATCCAAGAGTAAAACACCAACTCCACCACACCTACATATTGAGACTACACGTGCATTCCCTTTCCAAGCAGAAATACTTTTACTATAGTCTTCATTGGTAAATCATGAGGGTGATGGGAGTCAGGCACCACAGTGATGAGTCTACCATAACCACCTACAGATACAAAAAAAAAAAACCCCAAAAAAGAGCAAATTCTTTCTGAATGTAGGGTGCTTGGGCTAAACCAATAAAATAAATCACCTGCTTGTTAAAAGTGCTGATTTAATTTTTTTTTTAATCTGTCTTTATTAAGTGGCTGGTAACTACAGCAACAAATTGGTGTAGTTTGGAAAAAAAGAAAAAATCCTCAAATTAATGTATTTAATCACACAAACCAGACTGAATCTAGGAACCCAGAATCATATATTAACTCATACACTAAGTTACTACAAAGCATTTTGCAAAACCCCTTCGGAATGTGACAGAGCTAGCAGTCTTGGCCCATCAGGGTAGAAAGCTAATGCTATTTTTTAACATTAGTCTGTGAACAAAGGATTCCCACCAAGAAAGACTGCACACTTACTAGCAGGTGGAAAATATCTGTTCATCAGTTCAATAAATTAAAGCAGCAGCCCTTGCCCTTCTTCCATAGCAATTACAGGAACTCCCTGTATCAAGCTGCATACATTTTTCCTGCTGTATTATTGGAAGAATTTAACAGCAAAATTGATTAACACCCACTGGCATTAGATTTTAAGAAAATCCTATGCTCTGTGCCAGAGCTCATCTATCACTGGCACATGACAAGCCAAACAGCTGAAGTGCTTCTTTTTTTTTTTAAAAATGTTTCAACATTTCTGTAAACATTTAACAGTTTAACATATCTTCAAAACCATTAAGTAATTAAAAAAACCTCTAGGTAGTTTAAAACTATGGTGCAGAAAAACATCCTGACATGCCTTAGGTTCTTCCAAGGACCTCAGGTCATGCATGTCACACCTGAAGGTGCTACTCCTCTGGATCTTTTTTCCCCTCCACTGAAAACAGAGGGAGGACAGTCCAACATTGGCTACAATGGCAAAGGACTCTCAAGTGCTACATTCAAGATCTTGTTCTGCTATGAACTTCTGAAGAGTGTAAGCCAGCACCCTTTGTAGAGAACACTTTTTGTAAAGAGCAAATCAGGCCTATCCAGTAGGAATTTTGTCTGTAACATAGAAATGAAAGACAATGCACTCAGATGCTGACAAATGTATAGGAATGTGTACTTTTTCAGCACAAAACATTTTTTTAAAGTAGCAACATTTGTATGCTATCTCCTTTTACTCTCTAAACATGGAGTTCCAGTTTTGTCTTCCTTTAAATGTAACCCAAACACAGCAGTAGTTACTATGAGAAATAAACATTGCCACACAAGACATGCATTTACACCTGTAAATTTAACAACATAGCTGCAGAGCCACCTCTTGTAGTAAAATATCAGAAAGACTTCCGAATACAACTTCAACAGACAAAACCAAGAATTGTGGAACTCTGATATATCTAAGCATAACATATTAAGGGAGCAAACTATAAACAAAAAAACTGAAGTTGCATAATGTTATATTATTGTTCTTCATGCACAATCATTATCCTCATCTTCCTTAACCCAGCTCTACATTACTAGAAGAAACCCCATTCCCCAATCCTTTTGTCTTTGAAAGCAAGGCAGTAACCAAGGTGGTCTCCAAGAGCTTCTAGCTTTTTCTTAACAGAAGCATGCAGCAGAAAGACATCAGCTGCAATTTCTTAAACCTCAATGAGGAGGTTATGTGCTCAGTGCAACTCGTATTTCAACATCCCAAAAAGCAACAGCTTAAAGCTTTCCCTACACCATTTGTAATCTGTAAATTTAACAACGACACACACAAGACTCTGGAGAAATGCCAGAGTTTTACCTCTCAAGTAAAGCTATTTTATCCCCCTAGAACTAAAATAAAGCCAAGTTACAGGTTACTAAGCATATTCAGCCAGAAAAAGAGCATGCAATTCTGACCATGCAGTTTTTCCAGGCATTGTGTAATTTAAGAACTAGCCTCTTTTTCAAGGAAAAATGCTATGGAAACTAAGAAACCTGAACCACCAAAACTAAGCTACTTAAACTTCCTATTTAGAAACTGATCCATCTTCGAACAGTATTCTGGCACCAGCAGCTAAAAACACCAGTTGCTATAAGAAGACAATACCGCCCTTTGTCGTGGAGAAACCAAAATAGCATTCAGCCTTTAATCTTCTGAAAATATGACAGCAAGAACCAAATTGTGTGGATTTGAACAGCATGAAAATGATATTCAAAATACCAAAAACGCCAGAAATTTCAGCATTAAGATTAAAATAAATCCAAGCCTATGACTTTCTCATTACCATGAATTTAGCAGTCTAGGAACTGTATTTCTAGCCACTCAATAAAAGAACATGGTACCTTCGTGACTGGCCCTTGAGTTGTGACCAATTTGACATATGCGACTGTCAAGTCCTGTTCAAAAATCACATTCACTTAACTACACAAAGATTTCTTGTGTCTGTATTCCCTTCAGAAATCCCAATCTCTAATACTACTTAAACCATAAGCGCTACCAGCCCACAGGACAAGACTGTTAAATTTAAGCTTAGATGCCCAAATCCTACAACCCAGTCCAACTCCTTGAGCAGAAACTTCCATAGCAGCACAAAGCAAAGATCATCTATAAATAAACTATCACAGGAAAAATGGTGCCCAAAATGCACAGTTACAGATTTCATGCATCCCATTTGTGTATACTCATCTGTACCATCAACATATTTCATATGAAGCTTAGTTCCTTTTTGTATAAACTGGTCAAAAAGCAGCACAGAAGGAGATAGTCAGACTTGAAATGCCCATCCACATTTTTAACTACAATTCTTCAAGTGTAGATTCCAAGACTTTACTTCTGATGATCATGATAGATTGAGTTTTGCTCCAGAACAGCTCAAGTTCAAGAGATGCATTTAACACACCTTTTAAAATATTATTTAAGTTTCAAAACATTTCAAACTACTGAGAAAACATCTCAGATCAGATAACACAACTCAGACTTGCACCTTAAAAGGAAGAGTTTATGACCTCTACATGCTCTTTCCCTAAAAAGAATTATGAAAATAACTGGGTCCTAAGACCTTGAACGTATAGCTTCTTCCAAGACGACTGAGCAATTGCAGAAGTTCAAACCCCAAAAATACAAAAGAATAATTTCACTGTGCTTCTTACTAAACTGCAGCGGACTGAGCATGAGCAAGTAAGGACAAGAGAGGAGTCTTTCAAGACTTACAAGACTCTGATGTGGCACAACAAAACCAAGGGGGAAGTTGTGAATGTTTCCCCTGGTAAATGTAACTCATTTCAAGCACAGTTTTCCCCTAGTAAAAGGGACATGGACCTTTTGTACAAGCACACCTGCACAGTACTTAAAAAATGTTACTTTAAAGAAAGAAATACTTATATGTTTTATCTTTCAGTGATCTCATAGTACACCATATGGGGCCAATTATAGGCTCACCATAATAATCACTGTCAAAGAATTAATCCATTTTAATCTCATACAGTTTACATATTCAAACAGCAGTACAAAACCACTTTAAAAAAATCTTATCAATTTCAGTAAGCTATAAAAGGAAGCTTTCACAGGAGCTTGGTTGTACTGCTCTCACCCCCTCACACACCCCCCAGCTGAAACATATTTAATAACGCAAAAGAGACAGTTTTATTAGCCCAGGTAATGGGACACAACTATAGTTAAGTCTTACTCCCTTAAACACATGTTACTTTACAGGCAATTTTTATAGCAGCCAGTGACTCTACAGCACAAGCGAGTGTGGATTGCACTACTGTCTTCAAGGAGAAACCATCACTAACCAAAAAGGGAAGACTCGGACAAGATGATTGCCAAAACCTCATTTTCTCTGCAAAAACCTGCAATATAGAACTGTTATCCACACTGTGCTCATGTTCCAATTCTGTATTTCTAAAAAACAGCATACTGTCAGGAAAAAAATAATTTTAAGAAGTCAAGCTTACAAAAGGCCATTTTATTTTTTGGAAGCAAACTGTGCATAGTGATGTTAAATCATTATTTGCACTTTAAAACAAGAAATCATCATTCAACATTTATGTATAAATACATGAAAGGTTTTGTTTCAACAGAACTGGAAGGCAGTCCTCTCACCACATAACTCACTGCAGCTCCATGAGCATTTACTTCATTTACCCCTCATCCTTGAGAGACTACTTGATTCCAGGAATTCTGAAATGATACTCCAAAAACATTTTGTTCCCTCCCCATCTAGAGCTATACCCTCAACTTCAATATTCACAGATGTCTCTTCAGAAGACTGACCGGTTATATTAAGCCAGATCAAAATTTTTTCTTAAGTTAGCTTGAACAGATTCCCAGTTACAATGCTAGTTATTTCAGTATGACCACATCCACCCATCTGTTTAACATCCTGTGTTCAGTTAAACTGAATCAATCTTCTAAAAGAGCTAACAAGTCAGACACATCAAGATGATGCCTATTACGTCAGCAGTTTCACTCCTTACCTTTTTAACAAGGAACTACATTAATCTAATTGATGTCACTGTAAAAAAAAAAAAATAATCAATTGCCCTCACATTCTCTCCATATATCCAAAATATTCTTCTGGAAAAAGGTATGAAAAAGGAAAAGAGTAAATGTTAAAAGGAAGAGGTCATCTTCAGTAAGCCCAAAATTAGGCAGTACCCATAATTCCTGATAAGGTTTCAGGCACTGTAGAAAATTTCTGCATCACAGGGCACTGCACAGCTATTTGGGTAGGCTCAAAGCCCTCTGTGCTTCAAGAAAATAAAATCAACATTTTTGCTCTGCTTATTCTAATACAGATTCTGGCATAAACCCCCCCAACTCTTACTTCTTCTAAGTGTGATTTTCTGAGGAAACATAGCCTAAATAATTGTATCTTCTGTCCTTGAGCTTGTTCACTGTAAGTCTCAACAACCTGAGGCATCATTAAACAGTTTCAGCGAGTCATCCCATTTTTTTTTTGGCCAACTTCCTTCCAACTTTTTGGATGTCAACACAGCAGGACAGAAGACAAAGATGAAGAGAGGCAGTACAGCTGAAAGGCTACTACGTCAATTCAGTACTTACCTGTTCTGTTTGGACTATTAACTGGCTGATGAGCACGTACACAGCTCCAAACCAGCCACCGTCTGTGCACTGTCTCTCGCCCAACCATTCATCATGGCACACACACAGTTTGTCTTCATAAAGCAAGATTCTCAGTGGCCAAAACCATTCTATGAGCAAGCCTTTCTTTTTCCAGTAAAACAATGCAAAATTGGGCTCTAACTGGTTCCAACTATCTCCAAAAGACAACCTTCCATACGCACCAGCAATCTAGACACAGGGTCATCAAAGACTGCAGGTTAAATACCTGATAACCAGTAGAGTGAAAGAGTACTTTCTGTACCTGTTATGAAGATTATCATTACCTTATTGTAACACAGCCCATCTTTCTGAGACAGTCAGGACTTCAAAGACTTAGTGCTACACAAGAAGTTGCAAAAGCTTTCAGTGACGATTTCAAGCTCCAAAACACCCTATTAAACACAATCAATGAATGTTACACCTTCATTTGAACAATTTTGCTTCTGTTATGTCTGCAGTATTTCAGACTTTGCAGGAGGAGAAATTTTGAGCTACTTTGAGCACACGATACTGTGTCATACAGGCTTTTGCAAAAGGAGGGGGAGAAAATTATTTTGAAACAAAGTAATTACTATGAAAGGCCCAAAAATAACATTCTAATGAGGTATCTAACAAAAGCTATAGAAATGCACATCTGCAGTTATACTGTAAAACTCTAAAATGTAGCCTCATAACATTTGAAAGCTATCCCTATATTGTCTCAAAGACACAATAACCTTGTGCAAGACAAAGCCAGATAAAAGAATTAGCGAGAGAGGAAAAATCCTCTCCCCGCAATGGAAAATTTTCATCTCTTCAAGCAAGGCACAGAGATGCTCAGCCGGACTTGCGTTGCCTGGAGACCAACCGCAGCTTCTTGCCAACAGGGACGAGCTAAGCATCAGCAAATTCAACAACTGATAAGTGGATGAACTGAATAGGAGGCAGCAAGTTTTTCCACACACCAGTGTAAAAAATGATAGCCTTCAGATAATAGTTCTAGCCCATGCTCACAAGACATGCAAAAATTATGATGAATATAAAATATCAGCCTAATAAAGCTTCAAACTCCACAGCTTAGCTCTTACCCCCACACTTCTGGGTACAGCTAGCGCAGTAAACAGCATTCAAGTCAAAATTTTTAGTCCCAACTCAATTCCTGCCCTTTCAATCTTTTGATGCAGTATCTGAACTTTTGGAATACATTCCTACCGATTTAGGAAGTTCTGTGTTTAAGCATTGGTGCAGAAATATTAAGGAAACCAATGAACTATATCAAAAAGGAAGAAGCTACACCCCAGCTTAGCATCATAAACCACATCAAATTATGCTTCTTCAAAACCCTGCCTTTGCCCCTAGCCTTTCCCACCCGAAGTGCAGCTCCCCAGGCAGGACAGCATCAGAAGCATCACTGAGGAGACACTTGTTTTGCCTATTCTAGATCTGGAACTGCTCTGGAGGTCAGACAGGCACCAACTTGGCTGCAGAAGCAGTGCTCCTGGATCTCCCAGCAAAACACCTCAGCTGTCTCCCAATTTCCAAACACCATCAGATGAGAATCATCTGAAGTAACTGACATTTAATACATTACTCCAGAATTCCCCCAGACCTTATCTAATTCAAATCTCTAAAAGTATCCAGACAGTAAAGAATTAAAGATTTTTAAGAATGACTATTTAACTTATTCTTTTAGATGCAATATCCTTGTGGCATTTCTGTCACTAGTGAAGTAGGTTTTTCACAAACCTAACAGCATACACTTCCCTGCCTCCACCTATTCCTAAAACAAAAAGGCAGGCATTTGTGTCCCTAGCACGAGAGCTGACAGACTGAGGAAATCCTTAGTTATGACAAGGTGTACCCCCTTCCCCTACCCTTTAGAAGAGAAAAACATCCCAAAATATCCTCTCACATTGATCAGAAAACAATTCAAGTACCACCATAGCAGTGACCTGGCTGGAAGCCCACCCACTGGCAGGCAGCAATGAGTTTCTTTCATTTAAATCTTTTCTCATCCTGTTTCTTCAAAACTGCATGCCTGACAAATCTGAAGTCCTCCTTGCAAGCACCTGGTAGGGAAAGAATTTTTGAGAGCAAAGCCCAGCATTCATATGACTGACCACTATCCAGTTTTCCAGCTCCTTCCTAAGTTACTGTACCGCATGGTTATGATGGCTTCGATCTACCTTTCCTCAAGAAGTTTACATTACTTGTATGACCAAAATACCACAGACAAGGCAACATTATTACTTCAAACAGGTATAAACAACAAAGACAGAAGAGGTAGGAAAATGGCTTTTCAATTAAATGAATTAACATAAATTTATGAAAAGCTACCTGGTCGAGGTTAAGGTCTGAAATTTTTACCAGTACACATGAATGGCTGTAATTCTTCCTGCAATCCTTACCCTTAATCTCCTTAAGGAGACACTTCTGAGCACTGAAGATTATTCTTTTTTGAAGAAATGTTCCTGAATTCTGGCAGCTAAGTCATTGTGTTCTTCCTCATTTTGTAATATAATCACGAAAAAATTATAACAAGCTGGAAGATGCTAAACAAGCCAAATGTAAACAAATCAATCAGTCCACTTTTTAAATATGGGGGCTTTTTATTATATATTTGTGTGTGGATACATGCGTAAAAAAAACCCAGTTTCATTCCTTAATGTTCTCATAAGTCCTGAAAATACAAAAATTAATTTCAACATAGACATTTTCAAATTTTACAAATAGTTTTTATCTCATACAAGCAAAGATGTCAATTCCTAGACATTAAAAGCCAAAATATCCCTGACGTGTTATTCTCAAGCATCAAATTTGAACTGCTCCACTCTCACTTCACTGTCACATGTTGAGTAATGATAAATAACACACCATCTGACTGAAAAGTTAAAACAAACTCACACTAGCTTTAATGTTCCACAACTAAATATTAAAGCAAAATTCTAATTACAATATTTGACACAGAACTGCCCCCTTAGATGCTCACGAGTCTAAAAAAGCATATGGACACTGGACGCATCTTTAAAACACTTGAGTATATGGGACATATACGGCACTGCGTCAAAAAAAAAAAAAAAAAGGCAGGCTAGTAGAGAGCAATTAAATTCCAGGACATATCAGGAAAGATATCAGTGTTAAACACACATACTTTTCACAATGGAACAAAGGCCAAGAACATATCAGGGCATAACTACCAACAGGCTGTTATTCTATCAACAACGAAAACATTTATTTTCTTAAGCAGTATGTCGATTTCCAAAGCCTCAACCGCGCGTTTTTAAGAGCCTGAGGGCTGCAAGCCACGTTACCAAAGCTGTGATGCTCAAAACAGCTCATAACAAGACATCACCCAGTATTTCCATTTTACACAGAAAAAGGGTATTCGTGAGCAGCACGTCCAATTATGCAGCACTTCCCGAAGCCCTCTTTTCTTCCTTTTGTAATATTACCGAGTGTATGAAACAGTCGTCAAACCTGCAGCCCATCCACCACCCATACAAAACGGAAAACCAACATCTTGTGAATCAGACAGATGAGAACTGCTGAGTAACAGCAAGGGGCGACAACCAGCTCCGGGGTCACTCAGCCACGTAAGACCGCATAACTGCGGCCCCCCCCCCCGCGCGGAGCCAGGCCCGGCGCTGCCGAAAGCCTCCCGCCCCGGTAACCCCCCCTCCGTCGCCCTGC
>VZTL01028980.1:5462-18635 GCA_013400535.1 Scopus umbretta | reverse complement strand
CTCTCCCAGTCCCTCCCAGTTGCCTTCTGCAACTTGGGTGGTGAGGAGCCCTTGCTGGTGAAGACCGAAGCAAAAAAGTCGTTACCCCAGCCGTCTCCATATCCCAGGTAACCAGGTCTCCCGTTTCCT
Source organism: Scopus umbretta (assembly GCA_013400535.1). Classification (NCBI taxonomy): domain Eukaryota; kingdom Metazoa; phylum Chordata; class Aves; order Pelecaniformes; family Scopidae; genus Scopus; species Scopus umbretta. The sequence continues at coordinate 18,506 of VZTL01028980.1, read as the reverse complement.
TCTGGAGAGGGCCCTCATTTTCCCTAGTCTTCCTTTTTTCACTGACATACGTGTAGAAGCTTTTCTTGTTGCCCTTGATGTCCCTGGCCAGCTTTTCTTCTCTCAGGGCTTTAGCTATCCTAAGGGGATCCCTGGCTGCTTGGACAATTTCTCTGTATTCCTCCCAGGCTACCTGTCCTTGATTCCACCCTCTGTAGGCTGCCTTTCTGTGTTTGAGTTTTTCTCAAACACAAGGAGCTCCTTGTTTCACAAAGACCTGTGTATTTGTATAATCAGGTCTCCAGTTGTATAAAAATTGGTTGTAGTATTGCAGCCAGCAAGTCCAATGGTGATAGATAATGCAATGATTTTGATGTTACAGGATCAGGATGCAAGTCCATTTTTACGTAAAAGACACTATTGATATTTTCTTGTTATTTACAGTTTAAGGATTTGCTTGTCTGCTCAAATTAAAACCTGTACTAATGATACGGACCCACCCCCTCCCGCCATACTTACCAGTATCATGTCACTTCTCATTTTGCTTGCTTTGTGTTTTTTCAAAGTTGAAAAATTCAGGTAGGTATTCTGAGATTTGATTGTGTTGGTCTTTTTTCAATTTAAAACCTTATTTACCCCATTTACTCTTAACCCAAGATAAAGATTTCCTGAAGATTTATCTTGCTTATATTAAGCTTCTGTTCTCCTTTGACTAAATGACTCGTTTAGTCTGGATGTCTAATTTCTGCATGAAGTGAGGTAAGATGAATTGTACCTTGAGAGGTGGTTTTGGTCTGTTTTGAGAGATACATTATGTTGCATTTTCCTATGCTCCGTATAGCAGTTTTTAATCAGGTGTATCCTGTTCTTCAGTGCATTTTTTGCATCTTTTTTTGAAAGATCCAGAATGGTTGAATGTTGAAGGTTATGATCTTGTTTTGTATATAAACAGACCAAGTTAGACATTATAAAAACAAAAGTTCATCTTCTCACAAAGGTTTCTCCAACAATGAATTTGATATGGAAATTAGAAGTACTACTTGAAATACCAAGACCACAGAAATCTGTGGTTTCTATTTTAATCTGAAAATGAAAACTTCTCAAATAGAAACAATAGGTCTTGAGAAACAACATACTTTTTTTTTTTTGCCTTTGAATATGAAATGTTAATTGAGCTAAGCTAAATTGCCTGCTACACTGACTAACTGCTCGTATTATAATTTAAGAAAGAAACAGTATTCTCATAGGCCAGTGACCTTTGTAAATCAGCTTGAGGATTAATATCTCTTACAAATATCTCTGTTCTGAATTAGCATTTGGAAGTTACAGTCTTTCCTTTAAAATTGATTTAAGATATAACAATATAATACAGTTCAGAAGTATTTATATAAATTCAGTGACGTACAAAACATCAGTGAAATGGAAGGACTGAACACCACACCAGATCTGGGGTAATGATGTTTCCAAAGGTAGTAGCAATTACAGATAATACCTTCTTCCTTGTTTTCTTATGCTTTCTCTCTCCTGAGTGTATTAACTACTCTGTGCTCTTACCCTTGAGGTTCTAGCTTCTGTTAAGAAATGCATGGCCTTAAGATGTTAGCCACACCTACTAGGACTATTAGCTGGTGCTCTGTGGACAGTGATAGTATTTGAAAAGCTCACTGGCAAAGTGTTTGAGATACGTTGGTTAACATCTTTGCACTACTATAGCTGCACAATAATTGCGCAAAACAGAATCTCTTAGCTGTAAATGTGAGTATTATCTTCAGATATATGGAGGAAATGAAATGTCCTAGTTACATAGTAAAAGGAAAAAAACACATTGAAATGCCCACTTTGGCTATTCTATTGAACACTTCCCACACATGAAATGGACACTCAGCAGCTGAAGTATTTTCATGAGTACCAAAGGTCACATTAAACATTCTTCAGATGGAGATTATTCTAGGCTGCAGCGCCTTATATTGCTCATATACTGCATCAAGTATTTGTAAGTCTGAATGTTGATTTTTCTGACATTGAAAAACTGGGTTATGTTCCAGAATGAAAAAAGCAACCAGATTTGGGTTAAGATTCCGTCTGTACTCTATGTCTTTGTCTGTGAGCCTTGACTAAAATAAATTCCCCAAAGATATGTTTCTGTTAGGAAATGCTTGTTATTAATTGGAATTCCGTATTATAATGCAGCAATTTTGATAACAGTATTTCAAAGAAAGAAGATGAACTGCTTTAAGAGTTCACACATTTAAGTTTTGCTTTGAAATGCCTTTTCATTTTAAACATTACAATTAAATTGCATATCTAATTGAAATATTTGATTATATGGAAACATTGTTGAACAGTCTTCTAGGAAATTTCAAAATTAGCTGTGTATATAAACAATTTAAAATTGTGAAAATTATGACAAAATAATAATGAAAAGCCTTAGGGGACGTGGTTGTACTTCATAGTCCCTTGTAGGACATGCCTGTTTTTAGTGAATATGGTGTTCTGGCCTGTGGTTCACTTCTACCAAAGACCAAAACAAATTCTGATATTGAGAGAACAAGTACATAAAACAAAACAAAAGAACAGGTAAAAAGGAAGACTGAAATGTCACTTCTACACAAGTTAAAAAGCAGGTCCTCTGTAACTAGAAATTTCTTGATTGGGAAAACTGACAGGCTGTTCTCCTGAGCTGATCTATCACAGAGATGTAATGCTTTCTGAGAGGGGGAGTGATAGGCTGGGTGAACTTGAGATTAAAAAAGGAATGTGATGGGAGCAGGGAAGAATCCTCTGATTATCTTTTCTTTTGGCACAGATGCAAATCTCCCACTGCAGTGTTTAAAGGTCAGCTGTACCAAGCAGAGGCTGAGAGATTTAATAGGAGAAGTGGAGGCGATGAAGTGAGCTTTGTGTTCTTCATCTCTCAGTACACGAATATATCATATTCTCTGTAGTTTGATCTAATAACACTGACTTCGGATCTACTACTCTGATACATAAACTTGAGGGTTTAACCTATCGCCTAATTCTTGCCCTTGTGTTTTTCAGTTTGGGCTGTATTCCAGTATGACAATGCTGGCTTCTAGGAATTTGGATTTGTAAGGTTGAGTCTGTCACAAACAATGGACAGTAACAGTGCATATATTTAAGTGCATCAGTGTTGTAATGTGTTGATACAGAACAGCAAAGGCATGCAGGATATACAGAGCATTGTTAAAAAACAAGTTTCCCAGATACTATAAAGATTTCCAGTGCAGGAAATCCAGCATGTCTGTTGAAGGTGAATTCTCTTTAAGAAATCATTCTTTTTAAATGACGTTAAACAATGTAAAGAAGAAAAAATCTTGAGTTATACAAATATATAGAGGGAAATAAATTTTTTTGCCACTTTCTAGTTGAACAAGATACAAGATGATAGGAACAAACTATACAAATACTGACAGAATCTTAAAGTTAACTTACTTTATGAAAAAAAAAATAAGATCTTGAATAAAATAACTTGCTGGCTCTTGTTACTTCAGTAACTTCTAAACCTAGCTTTTAAAAAGGTGAGACTGATGTCCTGAATGTGTTTGGAGAACTTTGCTTCACAGCTTATAATTTGGGTCCAGGCGTGCCTCACTCAATATAGGGCTCCTGGTCCCTTACCTGGGAAGGTTGTCTCTGTCTCTGGATAGCACAGCACAACAATAAGGGTAAGGGGAAAAATCATTTAAAACCCCTTCACTGGAGAGTTCATAGTTTTTTGCCACTTAAACATGATCAAACTATTGTGTGTGGAATTACTGCTGTCTGGGATTGGCACCTTTATTATTTTAAATTTAAGTATAAATATTTTTTTAGTTTGTCGGTTCCTCTTTACCTAAGAGCTGGACCCAGATAATACGAGCCAAACTCATGGAATTGCTCATCCTTCACAGAACATAAGTTCTTCAAAGGTAGCATTTATTTCATTTGTGTTTCAGTAGCAGTCTTGGAGACTCCCAAGAAATAGCTGGGTCCCTAGATTTGGGAAAACAGATGATACAGGTAAATTGTAGAAGGAGACAGAAAGGGAGAATGAATCTGTTATGTGGATCAATGACGGAGCCTGGAATAAAACAGAGATAAGTGAATTTAGCTGTCTCAAAATCAGTTACTACTAAACTCAGAGTTTATCTGAATTAACTCCTTCTATTTAGAAAACCATTAATTGGTGCCATTTCTGTAAAGTATTTGAGGTTTGTGATATATACGTAGAAATAAATATTATTTTTTCATTCAATGCTATTATAATGCCATTTTGGCAAACAATATGGAAGATCTTAGATATGGTACAAATTAAATGTTTTCAGTGTTAACCTTATCAATATGTTTTCAAAACCCAGCACAGTAGAAATAATAGTAAGTATTTGGTAATCAAAATTAATCCATATTGACAAGAACTTAATAAGCATGCTACAAGAAAACTCTTTCTTTCTCTCAGGCAAAACTCAGGCTCTCAAACTAAAGCTTTCTACATCTGCCTCTTGTGGAAAAGAGTTCTGCCAAGTCAGTTTCAGCATGGAATCTGCAACTTAATCCTGCTAAGTTGCTTTTCATTTTCTATACAAACAGTAAATATTTCTCTTCAAGTACAATGGAAAATTCTCACTACTTCAATCTGTTTTATTGACATATATATATATATAAAAGATGATAGCTCTTATTTGCTGCTTTGCCTGATTTAGTGTGTAATTTGCTGCACCTTTCTATGTCAAATTTTAAATACACTGTCCCAGAAAATTGGGTTCTGAGAGGAACTCACCGTAGCTCTGAAAGACGCAGGCAAAAAAACCCTAAAAAAAATTATCTCATATTCTTTCCTGAGTCTACACCAACCAACCTTCAAGCAGCCTGTAACTGCTATTATTTTAACCTCTGAAAGTCCAATACTTAAGGACTACATTCCTTCACAATACTTTTCTTTTACGCAGAGCTACGGGTCATGGGAAGAAAACTACTTGAATTCTGAAAACCAACAAAAACTCACAGATTTGCCATCCAAAGTAATACTTGCATAGTTTCCTGGCAGAGAGCAAATCAATCTAAAATAGAATTTAATAATCCATTAATAAATTTTGCTTTACATAGTGAAGGACTGCATATACAAAGTACTGTCCACTGGAATTTTCTGATTCCTTTCTACCACCTTCAAAGACAATAGGGAATTGAGTATTCTCAGTGCTGCACCCATTTTTTTTTTTTTTTTTTTTTTTTTTTTAATAGGAGAAGTGGAGTTTTCATCCCAGACTGGTAAACACTACATAAAAATAACATTTTAATGCTTCATTACTAGTTCTTTAGCACTGATTTTACTGAGCTATTGAAAAACTACTTCTGACAGTGGCAAAACTCCACAACTGTATGTGTAGAGGTCAAACTGACAGATTACTGGAACATCTTTATTAACTTTCAGGACATCAGAAGAGAGCAGAATCTTTTATCATTCTTAGGAGCATAATCAGAAGACAAGAAACATCCTGTTATGCAGAAGTTTTTAGTTTCAGACAGTTTGATGCTAAGGAATTTCATCCCCAGATCTAAGATCCAAGTCTAGGGCTTGTCATTTTTTTGCTGGCACTTTTGTTGTTACTATTCTTTAACTCATAATATACTATCAGTTGTATCATCATATAATCACATCTGTGTCAAAATAGCAATTAAAGACCCTAAGTTGAAGAGTATATCATCCCTATTTTGCATTACAGTCTAACTTCTATTAGTCACGTACATAAACATACAGAGCAGCTGTCACTAGGATGCAGGATCCTGTGGTACAATACGATCTGCGGACGCAGAACTTAAGTGTGGTTTTCTGCTTGAAAGAGCATATATCTAAGTATGAAACGTGAAGCAGTTAGCATGTAGAGATATGCATGCAGAATACTGGTCAGCATTTTGGGAATAAAATGTACCTGTCAGCAGAGTAGGAGGTCATTTTTTGTAAAAGATGAGCACTTTTAAGCACAATGAATATTTATGAATGGGAAGAGGATTTTCATTACATTACCATACTAATTTCTAGAATCAGTCTATCCTTGACAAATTAACTCTCCTCTCTTATCACACACCTTTTTTTTTTTCTCTTATTTAGCTAGTTAACACAATGTGTTGTTTTTGAGAGGAAAACCACCTTCAGTTTGCTAATTTCTATGCATCCTGAGGTTGTGTGATTCAGAATTCCCATTCAGCACTCCCGTTTTTGTCTGACTTTTTGACTTTCAAGACAGACCAGCGTGCAGCCTGCCTGTTCAGGCAGGGTTTAGTTAACGGCACATCCATGAGATCTGGGCAGCAGAGGTTCCTTTTGTGTAGGCTCTTCGGTGCTGCAGTTCAGTTAAATCCAAAGATCTTAGTGGATCCATTTTAGCAATCCAACTGCTGCCTTCACTAATTTTAGCAAATCTGTGATTCGATAGGTCTACAGCAAGCAATACCAATCTAACTACAAAACAAAAAAATACACTTCCTCATTTTACCTACAGATAATTTTTTTTTCTGCAACTTTTTTAAAGATCAAACTTTTAATGTCTAGAACCCAAATTGAATGCCAGTAAGCCCAAGAGTTAGGTCTAAATCCCTGCTTTCCCATTTCAGCTAGAATTCATTTCTGTGCTGAAGGCTCCAAAAGTCCTTCAGCAAACTGACCTGCTTGTCACAATGATGTGACAGCTGTCAATAAACAGCATAGACAGCCTTACTGGTTACAACCTTCAAACCTGCTGTTGTCAGGTGTTGCTCGTTTGGTTGTTTGCAGATAGCATGCAAAAGGGAAGCCTAAAGATGGTAATCACATTTGGGGGTGTGTGTGGAATTATTTCTAAAATGAAAGGCAGCACAGGAAAAATGCACAAATGCTTTAAAGGCAAAAAATGCTTTAAATTCTGATAGAAGAAGCCTGGCACAGTAATTGAGAGGTGGTGGGCAGATGGAAGGAGGCCTTTAAAGACAGGTAACTTGTTCTCAATATATTGGAGCTGGTAGATGGATGCTTAATGGAGAGCTAATGTGGTCGAAAATAGTGAACTAAGAAAATCAATTCAATAAAATTACCTTAAAGTCAAGCATGTACTTCTAGGCTTATGTAAACTTTAAGACTTTGAACCTTGCTGTTTTGGGCCTCACAGAGTTCCAGCACTTTGCAACAAGTCCCGAATTCTTAATGTGAGAATTTTTGCACCTTTATGTAATTACTCAAATAAGGCCCAACTTTCCTATTACTGATTGAGCTTCAAGTGATAAATGGTGACATTTTCATTAATTCTCTTGATCACAGCCTTTATTGCATAAGTGTGAAGCAAGGGAACAAAAGATAAACAACCCAAAGATTTGTCAGGCTTCCTATGTCTGAAGGGTATATTTCAACAGCTAGAAATGTCAGCCACCTAGTATGGTGAGGCAGGGTGTACCAGAAGTTATGTGAGCTCCAAAAGGGAGGTTGTCTCAGTTCACTGTAGTCTCCTCATCATAATACGCCTGGTTAACATTTTTGCTGATAGTGTAAGGACTGCTGACACAAGTGCAGTGGCAGTGACTTTTTTCTTGTATTACTGCAGAAACCAGTTTTACAAGTTCCTCAGAATATTAGGAATTGTGATAATTGTGATTCCATCTTATATCCCCAAAATTCTCATGGTTTTGCTAGCGCTGACCTGTAATGAGCCAGTCACCTGTAACAGAATAATTCTGAACGTGCTAAAAAGGCAAAAAGGCAAAAGTCATCAAAATGTTAACATCATTTTGCTAAAGCTTATGCTTCTTAAATACCAAATACCTCCGTGAGTGTGTGTACTTGTTAGGATTTGTTGGTTTGTTTTCTTTTTTCCCTTGGAACATTCATGCTGTGATACCTGATGAAGGACGAGGTTTTTTCCTGTCGGTAGAGGTGCTGAATATTCTTTTTTCTATATGACCCTCTATGCAAATTGTCAGAAGTGCATTTATTAGAGGCTGTTATCCTTCTGTTGAATGATTTGGCCCTTATTGGATCAAATTGGCCAATGGGATCTCAAGTTCTTCAGGACAGGGAAATATATCTATACGCATAACGTGTGTGTATGTATGTATACAGAATAGGTTTTCATTAATTCCACCTCTTTTGAAAACCAGATTTCTAGCCTAAAACCTGAGGTTTTGTTATAAGTTGTTATTCCACAGGCTAAGAGAACTCAAGAGGCATATGGATGACAGGGAGGTGATTAGGGACAGCCAACATGTCTTCACAAAGGCACTCTGTGCCTGATGAATTTGGTGGCCATCTACAATGGGGCAACTGCATTGGTGAATAAGGGAAGAGCAACAGATGTTGCCTGTCTTGACTTCTGTAAGGCCTTTGACATGGTCCCATACAACATCCTTGTTGCTAAATTGTAGAGATAAGAGTTTGATGGATGGAATGGATGGATAAGGAATTGGCTGGATAGCTGCATCCAAAGAGTTGCAGTCAACATCTTAGTGTCCAAATGGTGATCAGTAACAAGTGGTGTCCTTCAGGGGTCTGTAGTGGGACCCGTACTGTTCAATATCTTTATTAATGACATTGCCAGTAGGATTGAGGGCACCCTCAGTAAGTCTGTGGATGACACCAAGCTAGTGCCTTTGGCATGCTTGAGGGACTGGATGGCACCCAGAGGGACCTTGACAGGCTTGATAGGTGGACCCAGGACCCATGTGAACCTCATGAAGGTCAACAAGGCCAAGCACAAGGTCCTGCACGTGGGTCGGGGTAATCCCAAGCACAAATACAGGCTGGTCAGAGAATGGATTGAGAGCAGCCCTGAGGAGAAGGATTTGGGGGCGTTGGTTGATGAGAAGCTGGACATGAGGCGGCAATGTGTACTCACAGCCCAGAAGGCCAACTGTATCCTCGGCTGCATCAAAAGAAGTGTGACCAGCAGGTCAAGGGACGCGATTCTCTCCCTCTCCTCTCGTGAGACCCCACCCAGAGTACTCTGTTCAGCTCTGGAGCCCCCAACATATGGAGGACATGGCCCTGTTAGAGCAAGTCCAGAGGAGGGCCATGAAGATGATCAGAGGGCTGGAGCAGCTCTCTTATGAAGACAGGCTGAGAGAGTTGGTGTTGTTCAGCCTGGAGAAGAGAAGGCTCTGGGGAGACCTTATAGCAGCCTCCCAGTACCTGATGGGGGCTTACAAGAAAGCTGGAGAGGGACTATTCACAAGGGCCTGTAGTGATAGGACAAGGGGTAACGGCTTTAAAGAGGGGAGGTTGAGATTAGATCTAAGGAAGACGTTCTTTACTGTGAGGGAGGTGAGGCACTGGAACAGGTTGCCCAGAGCAGCTATGGATGCCCCATCCCTGGAAGTGTTCAAGGCCAGGTTGGATGGGGCTTTGAGGAACATCGTCTAGTGGAAGGTGTCCCCGACTATGGTAGGGGGGTTGGAACTAGGTGATCCCTTCCAACCCAAAGTATTCTATGAATTAGGAGTATTTTCTAGAGGATCAGGCACCATGTTTGTTTTCTCAATTTAATCACTTCTCTAGGAATCTTTCTGGGTATTTTACCATTGTGAAGTGGCTTTTGAACTAGTATGTTTTTCCCCCACTGCCAAGGTGATGCTTTTTACAAGACTGTATTTAATAATGTGAATTCTTGAAATTCATGGAAATAACTGAGAAATGTTCTTTTTTCTGAAATAGTTTCTGCACAGTACTTACAGAAGCTACCTAATATCTTGTATTTGAGGCAAGAAAACAAAAAGTAGGACAAATCCTTTCATAATATAGACTTAACAGCATAAATAAAAGAAGTGACTGAACTCTCCTTAAAAAAAAAAAGGCAAGGAAATAACCAAGAAAACATACTACGCGAAGTCATGGACTAGTATTTCTGATCACAAGGAAGGCAAGTGATCTTTGTTTAGTAGGGAAGTTGTGTGGTTTTGTTTTTGACAGCTTGGGTGAGACAAAAGGCACATACTCTTAGGTATTTCCCTTTGGTATAATTCATCTTCTGCAGAAGTTCTTTAAGAGAAACTGCACAGTAAACTCAAGCAGTATGCAATAATGTCAACATAGTTACTTCCAAGGAGATCACATTGCTCACATTTTAACATCGTTGTATTAAACTGCTTTTTAGTAATTGTTAGCCTAGTATTCAAAATACTGAGTTCATGGTAAATTTCTAAAACTTCCTTCTTCAAGAAAACACAGGCTGGTCTTGCCAGGCACAAGGGATCTCCTTGCTAGACTCAGTAGGACAGAATTAAAGTATCTAGGCATGTTTTCTCCTAATGAACTGTCCTCAGTCACACCCCTATCAGCTCTCTTTTACCTAACCGGTCCAGTAAAGGGACAGACGGACAGGAGTAGCCGTATCCCATGTACTTTTGTGATGGGGAAGTTCAGACCACCATTCTGAGTTTTAGCTTAATTAACACGTACCCTGTCAGCCTTCTATTAGGAATCATTGATAGACTGTAATTCTAGACTTCTTTGCACAGAGATTTGCTTGCTTTGAAACATTAGTAACCCCCACATCTCTTACTCTGTTGTTGGACGGATGTCTGCTGTGCGTTAGGATTGTTTCTCATCTGTGCATCACTTTACAGTCATTAACAGTGAAGTCAATTGCCCTTTTTCAAGGCCAGTGTACTGTAACCAAGATACAGACTCCATAGGAGTTTTGTCAGTGAATTTAACAGGATCACAATCCTACACTTGTGAGCCCACAAGATGCCTCAGACTGCATTGCAATATGAAGTTTGGAAATCTGGATGATTTTGTATGTAAGTTTTGGTTGCAAGGCTTATGAACAGTTTTAAGTGTTTTCCTCTATGATCATTTTTACCTTTCTTAGACTAGAGATCACATTGCAAAAATGAGACAAGGATTTCTAGAAAATGTTTTATCAACCTTTAAACTCAATTAATGTGAAATAATAGAATAAAGAATAATAGAATAAAGACTTCCACTGACAGAAACATTTTATGTTAGTACATTTATTCCATATAAACTACAGTAGCTAGGCGACTACCTCCAGCTCCACTGCGACTGGAATTCACTGTCTATAGATGGCTTTCACAGGCGCTGCAGGGATGCAGCTCATGACAGCATTCACAAAGAGGAGAAAAACTAATATACCTGAGAAAAATTACTTAGATGTTCATTTGAGGGATGAGGGAAGGGTAAAAATGAATGAGAGGATTAATTATATGTTTACAAGATATTTGAAATGTAGCATGTAGTGAATGCATAAGAATATCCTCTTGTGCAGTAATGACATAATGCAATGCATAAGAATATCCTATGTGCCCGTGGCACAGATTAGATTTTTACCACTGGAGCATTATAACGTTTATTTTGCTTTACAGACAACTTAGTACACCTACACGCATGTACTTTAGTATGAGCAAATTATGGATTGTTTTATAGCCACTGCAAATACAATCGGCTCGAGTGTTTCATAAAAAGCTGCTTAAGCATGTTTAGAGCTTTAAATTTCAATTTAAAATTTCGATTCACTACGGCGCAGGTTTNGAGCGGCGAGGTGGGTTGGGTTGCACGTTTCTTTGTCGGGCTTTTACCGTAGATTGGCGAAGGCGCGTTTTCGTCTTCTGGAAGGAGAATTCCGCCGCTCGGGGCCGAGGCTTCTCTGAGGGCCGAGCTGCCGGGCGCTGAGGAGAAAAGGGCCCAGGCAGGCGGTGCGCGGCCCAGAGCATGCAGGGCCATTCAGCCCGCTAAAAAGCTAGTAATAGCTGTGTTTTTTTCTTCTTTATCACGCCATCGGCGTTAAGAGGTGTTGGTTTCTTTTTGCAAGCAGTAAGCTCAGTGGCCTTGTCGTTTTAAGGCCTAATTTTGTGCAGCGTAAAATCTAAAATATCAATCCATGAGGCAACGATAGCAAACAGTATATTAAGTAGTAGGTTTTTTGCCTAGGTTGCCGAATTTTCAGTTTTGGTTCTTGGAGTCAGAATGTTTGCCGCCTTTTTGAGGTGAAGAACTGCATTTAAGCAGTAACGAGCTTTTGGTAGCACTTGTGTGAGCAGCTGCTCACCAGTGCAACTGAGGGATATACAGTCCAGTTTAGAGTCATATTTTAGTCAGTATTTGTACTTAACTGTTATACATAATCCTTATGCTTAAAGCTGTCTGGTGATAAAGTAGTTCTCCTTTGGATGTTATTTTTGCAAGTCCTGTTCAGGGAAGCAGAACAAGAATAGACTAAAGGTCTTTGTAGTAACATTGAGAACTTTAAAGTATATTGTGTCATAGACTCATAGAATAGTTTGGGTTGGAAGGGACCTTCAGAGGTCATCTAGCCCGACCCCCCTGCAGTAAGCATCTTCAGTTCGATCAGGTTGCTCAGAGCCCCATCCAACCTGAACTTGAATGCTTGCAGGGATGGGGCCTCCACTACCTCTCTGGGCGACCTGCTCCAGTGTTTTACCAACCTTGTTGTAAAAAATTTCTTCCTTATATCCAAACATTTTTTCCTTACATCCAAAAATTTCTTCCTTGTATCCTGTGTAACTCTGTGAGATGAATGCATTTGTTGTTGATGGAGGGTACAAATTTATGCATCTGTGTTTTGTGATTGTTTTTTGTCTTGAATGAGGCTATGTGAAAGGTTGTACCTTGGTTTTTGGTAATAATTAAAGTAGTCTTCTCTTGGACGGTTCCTCTGAGTTACTCGCCTTTATTTTAATTCCAGGAAACAGCAGTTGTCAACATTTCAACTGTTGGAAAGCCTGGGGGAGAAATGAGTCATCCAATTAATTGTAAAGTGTAAACACCAACATTTTTCTGAAACTAAGATTACTTTTTNAGGTTTTTTTGAGTGGAGGTGGCGCACGCCCAGCCCCCCCGCCTGTCCGGCGGGGTTAGCTAACGTCCAGCGAGCAGAAAACCAAAGCGCTGGCAGCAGGAAACGCCGCCGTTCGAAGGCTCTTTTCACGAAGCTCCCCCTTCAAAGGCGAGGCTCTATTCAAGCTTTCCAGGCACGGGCCCTTCTGCCCCGGCCGCCGGCGCCGGGCCGGGCGCGGCCGCGCTCCCTACCGCGACCCCTGGCGTCCCGGCGGGGGAGCGCCGCCTCG